>JARHVA010002672.1:1895000-2127500 GCA_037957365.1 Torreya grandis
TTTGTTTTCAGACTATAAACCTTATTTTCAATTTATATAAGACAACTATCTCATTTCCATTGTTTAACCATTAAAAGTGATTAATTTACACAAAAAATATTTTTATCATGGGTATTCACATACATAAGTTCCTATAAAACATCAAATATCCTCTTGAACATATTTCAATACTCAAAACCCAAACTATCTCATAACCATTCTTATCCAACATCAAGAATATCATGAGAAAAATACTTACAACATAGAGAAATAAATTATTGTACCTTCAATATTCATTTCATTCCTTGAATCATCCTTATTAAATAAAAATAAATACTCATTACACATAATCATACCACTTATTTATGTACAATGTCATTTAAAAGACCAGTTTACACAAGGATTCTCAAGAATTCATCTTGAGAAGCTCTTGAATCCCCATATGCCTACCAACACCTTAGATTTATAGCCTTTAATCATACTATGCTCATTATTTCACCCTATATCATGAGAAATATTTTTTTTTAATCTTGTTAATGTATTGAAATAACCCCAAGATTCTCTCATTTGACTTCTCATCTTCAACAAACTTACTTTCCTTAGATTTTCCAATATGGGGATGACCTTTTATATAGGATTATGAGTTTTTGTTACCTTTACAAGAGCTATAATTATTTTAAAAAATTATATTTACATATTATGGTAATTAAATAAGAGCTCATACTCTTCATAAAATCTTATAAGGCTTATAAGCCTTAGACTACAATTCATATATTTGAAAATGAGGTTTTGGAGTTAAAACTTATATTTGGCTTATTCTTGCATTTTAAGACCCTGTAACTACTTTAACACCATCATAAAATCCAATTAGGAATTCCTAAGCTATATAATGCCTTTTAATGCATTTAAAATGTAATTTTGAAGTTTTAGCTTCTTATTAAGGCTTATTGACTGTCTGAGACTATTTATGTATAAAATTACAAGGAATGGGTTGATGTTCTTGCATCAATAATCATGAATTAACCCAAAATCTTGATCTATGTAAGATTTCCTCCTATAAATATCCATGTAATAATCACCCTTTACATCCACTTGGTACACTAGGCAACCCTATGATGTAGCAAGAGAAAGGATAAGGTGCATGTAATCCATCTTATAAATGGGGGCATAAGTCTTAGAGTAATCAATACCTTTGACTTGTGAAAAACTATTTGCAACAAGAGAATCCTTATACTTATCAATGGACCCATTAACTACATATTTGGTTTGGTATATCCACTTACATATAACCAAATTTCTTCCCTTATAAAGGGAGATAAGATCACAAGTATGATTCTTCATCAAAAAAGAATAATCATCCATCATCACATCATCCCTCTCCTATATCCCATGATCCTATGCAAAATAATGTGGATCCCTAGAAAATGCTTGACATAAAATTATAGAACCTATAGAATGCACATGATGATGGATAGCATGTGGAAGATCCTATATTGAAGGTGCTTCCTAAGAATTTGTAGTATGATCTCACTTAGACATAGTGAGAACATGATAATCATATAAGTCTACATCTATAACATCTTTAGTGGCCTCCATAATTGGCTCCTAAAATAATGGATCCTCAAAATAAAGTGAAGAATCATCAAGGGATGGGATAAAAGAAGATGATGATGACATGGAATAAGATGAAAATCATGTGAATAAAATTACTCATTAAACTAAACATGTGTTCTAAAAATAACATCATGAGCATTGTTACAACTCAAATTTGCACCCTTGAGAGGGTGTTTGAATCCCTCTTAATTTGTCTATACAATGGGACTAGTCTTAGGTTACGGGTGACCTTTAGATAAACTAAACCTCTAGGTTATATAAGTCCCCTTGATGTATCAGTTAGGTTCACTACACTACTTTATTGCTTGTAAAGGAAATGAGATATAAAATACATGAAATAAAACTATCTAATGAGGTGATACACCATAAAAACACCCTCCACTTGACTATCATGCACTTAAGAACAAAGATTAGGCCTTAATCTAATTACATTTGAATGAGATGGGTAGTCAAGAGGTCTAAACAAGGAAATAATGATTGAAAATCTACTTTCAAGCTATGAAAAACTACATCAAACACACCATGTGACTAATATGAATGGTAAAGGTATTATAAGAATCCAAGAATTGAAGAGTTAGTAATAAGAACATCACACATGAAGATGTAAGCAAATGAGATGTAAAATAAATGAGTCAAATTATTATTTAGAATGATATGCTATTACAATAGAAAGACCTTACACAAGTAAGCAAGTAAAAATAAAGAGCTAGTATAACTAACCAATGTGGGATAAATCCTCACATAGGAAAAACTCAAAAAAATGATGAAATACATAGCTAATACACTAGAAAACATGAGAAATACATATTCTAACACCCTCCTTCAAGTGACGCTAGGGGCTAATAATAGAAAAAAAGAAATAATGGCATATCCACAGTATGATTCCTGACAACTAGGAGTGATAAGGTACTCATGTATAATATGTATCCATGAAATAAAGATGGCATATGTCCTCACAAACACCTCTATAAGGACAACTTCTAAAACCCAAAGCATGCCACACAACTCAAAGAAATGAGGTGATGCAAAATCCTTCATAAAGATGTTTGAAACCTACTACTGAGTTAGAATGTACTCCAAGCTAAGAAATCCATCCTAAATGTGATAAAAAATGAAGTGCATATGTACCTCAATGTGTTTAGTCCTCTAGTGCTTAACTAGGTTGCAGGCTATGTGAATTACACTCTAGTTGTCACACTAAATTATAGTGGGTGAATCTTGTAGGAAGACAAACTCTATAAATAACTGATGAATCTAAAGAACCTATTGAATCACTATAAATAATACCTTGTACTGAGCCTATATAGATAAAATTGTAATAACCTACTACTTCTAGCACAACCAAGCAATATGTGAAGAACTAAGACAAAAGATGTAGCTAGAAGTAGAATGCTTGTCATCAAGAGAACCTAGACAATATGAATTAGTGTACCCAACCAACTGAGTAGAACCCCTAGTATAGTGTAATCCAAAATGAGTAGTGCGTCATAGATATCATAAAATCCTCTTGGAATCCTACCAATGACTATCATGAGGGTCATGTGCAAAACTAAATATAAGCCCAACTACAATGAAATATTAGGATGAGTATGGGTTAAATACATAAGACTCCTAACCATCTACCTATACAATGTAGGATCACAAAGTGGAGTAGTACAAATGGTAGTGAGAGTCACTCTAAACTAAAATAGAGAAGGACTTGGCTTGCAATCAACATGTTGAAATGCTAAAGAAGATCAAGGGTGTACTTCTGTTGACTAAAATAAATCTTTGTATTGAATAGTGAAATCTATAAACCAATGAATAAATGCAAAAGACCAAGATATATCATGTTAAACTATGCTAAAAGTTATTTCTAAATAGTCTAAATCTGAGATGAGAAATTTCATGTGATAAATAGATCATCAACATACAATACTAGTATAATAATGTCCTCCCCAATATGCTGAATATACACTGTGGGATTGAAGTGGTAGTGAATAAAGCTAATGGAGAGAATAAATGAATCCATATTCTCAAACCAATCTCAAAGGGCCTATTTGAAACCATAAAGAGACCTCCTAAGTTGACAAACAAGAGAATAATCATGAACAAACCTAGTAGGTTGCTCCATATATATTTTTTAATGCAACTTTTCATATAAGAAAACACTCTTAATGTCCATTTAATACATTGGAAAATCCTATGATGTAGAAAGATAAAATACAAGGTGAACATAATGCATCTTGGCAGAAGACACAAAAGTCTCAAAGTAGTCAATAGATTTGACATGTAAGAGCCTCTTTGTAACA
This sequence comes from Torreya grandis, assembly GCA_037957365.1. NCBI lineage: Eukaryota > Viridiplantae > Streptophyta > Pinopsida > Cupressales > Taxaceae > Torreya > Torreya grandis. The sequence continues at coordinate 1,898,885 of JARHVA010002672.1, forward strand.
ATACATGCCTTATAATTGTCCATGGACCCATCAACTTCATACTTGGTGTGGTAAATCCACTTACACCTAACCAACTTTATTCTATAAAGAGTGACCAAATATCCAAGTGTGATTCTTCATCAATGAAGAATACTCATTTATCATCACATCATCCCACTCCTGTATCCCATGAGCCTATAAAAAATACTATGGATCCCCAAAGAATGCCTAACACTAAATTTTAGTAGCCATATAATGTGTATGATGATGTCAAGTGGGTGGAAGATCCTATATGAAAGGTGCTACCTTAGAAACTATAGTATGAGCCCACCTAGGCATAGTGGAAACATTAGTGTGAGTAGGATCCTCAACCTCTATAACCTCCTCAAAGACCTCCTAAACTAGATATTTAAATAATGAATCCATGAGAGGAGGTGATGAATCATCAAAAGAAGATGATAAATCATGAGATGTGAAGTGATCATCAAACTGTACATGTTTTTGAAAATGAACATCATGATTATTAGGATCTAAAAGATGATATCTTTCATGTTCTTGTAATACCCTAAAAAAATCAAAGGTTTTTTCTTCTTATACAATGATTTAATTTTATTCTTTGGTACAAATGCCCAAGCAAGACTCCTAAAGACTCAAAAAAATGAGACATTAGGCTTGGTTCTAAACCAAGTCTCCTTTGGATTCAAATGCTCAAGTTCTCTATGTGGTGTGTGGTTATAAATGTAGTTCACACAATTAACTACCTATGCCCAATATATAGGAGGTAAATATCATGAATGCATCATGTAGTTATCCATCTCCTTAAAATTTGGTTCTTCCATTATGTTAAGCCATTGTACTATGGATTATGTGAAACATAATGTTGGTGAACAATACCATGGGCTACCAAAAAATTAAAGAAATCTTAACTGAAGTACTCCCCCCATTATCTTTATGAAGCTTCTTGATGTAACTAGAAGATTGTTTCTTGACCAAATCCTCAAAGACTATAAAGTGAGAAAAGACATCACTCTTGTACTTGAGTAAATAAACCTAAGTTCACCTTGATAAATTATAAATAAAGGTAAGTGCATACTTAACTCCATTGAAAGAATTAGGAAATAACATAAAATCACTGTACATAAGCTCAAGTGGTGAAGATCTCATAGACATACCCTTAGGAAATAGATCTTGGTGTTGTTTCCATAATGCACAACTAGGTCAAACTTCATTAAGATATGAAACTCTAAGAATACCCTCTACCATACTATGAGTGATCAACTCCTTCAAATATCTATAGTTTAAGTGTCCGAATATCTCAGGCCAAAGCCTACTCTCAGAATCTATATGAGAAACTAAACACATCCCTAAAGGAAGAGTATCATCAAAACCCTCAAAATAATAGAGTCAAGAATTATGATCAACAACACCCTATATAATAATTATGTGTGGATCTAACAAATATCAAACTTCAATGCCCTGTGGTGTGAAAGTCATTATCTTCCCCTGACTAGAATGATAAATATGATAAACTAAAAGTAGATTGGTGGTGATGTCTAGAACATATAATGCATAATTGATGCAGCCACCATCAAATTATATCTCACCCTTTCCCTTAAAATAGATAAAATAAGAATCTCCAACCTTAATTTTGGAAGTAGAACTCAAACCAAGAGTCGGTGTGAAGCACCAAAATATAGAACCCAACTTTGTAAAATAGGTGACTATGATCTCTTGAAAAAATTAAGTGATTTCCCATGTTCATGAGATAGAGAAAGAGTGGAGATATAAATATTATGTTTCCTAAAGACATCCTCTAGGGATTTAATTCTCTTAAAACACCTAGAATCTTCATGACTAGTTCCCCCATAATAAGATTAAGATAAGTTAGACTTATTATTGGATTTGGAAGATGATTTGGGTTTAGATGTGTTGATGTTGGGCTTAGGTGCATTTTGGGATGTGGTAGTGTTCTTCTTCTTACTTTTTATTTTTACCTTATTTTTAGGATGAGATGTTACTAATGCTTTTTGAGAGGTAGAAGACTCAATGTGAGACAATTTATATCCCTCCCTAGTAAGTCTCTCACAAAACAACTCTAAATATGGCATCTTGAATGTGGCACCTAAGGTATCCATGCTAGATAAGAAGGTAGAAATAAAGATTTGAAATGGAACACTCAACTTAGACAAAATCAAGGACACACACTCTTCATCTTTCTTATTTCATCCACTCCATTTAAACTAAGTCAATAAATTCTTAAACTTAGTGAGATAGTCTACAATAGAGGCAAAGTCATCTGGATTGAATGAAGTAAGCTCCACTTCAAGATGCATGGTTCTTAATTAATCTAATTTCCCAAATAAACCCTTTAGCTTAGACCATATTTTTAATGGAGTATCATAACCATCCAAATGAAAAAATAAAATATCACTCAAACAAGTCCCTATTAAACCTATGCACTCTTAAAACTTACATTAGTTCTAAATTTTTTCAACCTCTCATGTAAACTATGGTTGTGTTTCATTCATTAGGAATCATAATACTTTATGTTTTTATGATTGTTTCCATTTGAGGTCTCCATTCATGGTAATTGTGTGTAATCAATAGATCACAATGGTCAATACTAGAAGTAGAAGCCATGGTAGTGAATCACCAAAGAGCATAAATAATGTAATAAAGTTTATAAATTGGCACTAAAATAAACCCCCAAAATATTATATTAAGGACACCCCCCATAATTTTGGAATTTTATAAAATTAGTGAATTAGTAGAAAGTAATGATAGAAATGGATAGATAATTGAAAACCATGCACTTTTGAAAAAAATAGAACTCAAATCTATGTTACAATTTAAAAGATAAAGGCTTTATGGATTCTCACAAATGGGTCAAAAATAATAAAATTAACACTATAAAATGATTTGAGTGACCAAAATGGAATTTAATATAGTTTTACAACCACTTATTAGAACCATAATTGAACCACAAATTTAGAGAAGTCAACCAAAGTGAAAAAAATCTGTTGAGAGACCCTTATGCTTATGTAAGCAAACTATACTTCCTCTTGAGGCAAAAAATATAGCTTATAAATAAATAATGGATAAAAAATAGTTTTTTTTTAAATAAATAAGGTGAATTATTATTTTAGTTATCTTAAGCCTAGATAGGAATTTAAAAAGAAGAATATCCAAGTCAGAGAGTGAAATGCCACATAGAAGTGTCAAAACTCCATGTAATTTTTTGATTTTCTCACACTTCTAACTCCTTAGCTCCTCTTCCAATGATCCACAGATGGAAAGGAAAATGGAAAATTAGATAATATCATGTATTATTTGAGAGATATAACATAGAGCTAGGTCAATTTAAAAACTAGAGGCATTACCAGGAGTGTATTAGAATACAATTCTAGAGCACGATCGAACTAGATCTCCAATAGTTTCTTCAATCAACCAGATGTCCTCCTTAAATTTATATGTATATCTCCATTAATGTAGTTGAAAGACATAAAATGGATTTAATAATGGTGAGAGATATCACCAAGAATGTATTATAAGAGGATGACATGGCATAAAATGATCAAACTCTAACTTTGAGTCTGAAGCAGCATTGAAAATACTCCAATCCAGGCTTTTGTAGAAAACCAACTTCAACACTTTCCAAAGACATTTGCCCTTCCAATAATTTTGCCTATATGTTGACATCCTCTATTCTATACTTTTTAAATACACCAATGAAAATAATGCAATCTTAGAAAATTATAATTCTAAACTCAATTATTCTAATGACTTCAATGCTAATCCCTTTTCCTTGCTGGTAGATGAAATGTCACTTCTTCACCTCCTCTATCCTCTTCCAATGAAGTAATAAAGGAAATGGATTGTAGATAAATTTTAAAAATTTTATTCAAAAAATTCAATGCAATAAATTTAGCATAAAATTCAATGAAAGTGTCGTTGTGTATCCATAAGAAGTGGTAACTTCAGCAAGGGAAGTGGAAGAAAATTATCTAAAATTTTTCAGCAATATAGATGGTTGTAACCCTTAAGGCTCTGGTAAAATGATTTTAATGGTAAATGAATTATAAGAAGTAAGGAATATAAGAGTTATAAATAAACACATCACACATGAATTTTCAATAAAATGAGATGTTAGTACAATAAGAAGCCCTTACATAAGTAGGTAAGGCAAAATAAAGAACTAGCCTAACTAACTAATGTGGGATAAATCCTCACATATGAAAAGCTATAAAGAGGATGAAATAACTATATAATACACTATAAAACATGATAATTACATACTCTTATTGGTAATTTGGATTTTCAAGGCCAAATACCAACCTATATAATTCAAAACTTCTCTTGGTACTGTTGAGCCCGTTCAAGGTGGTCTAAAACTATGTATTTTTTGCCTAAAAGGAAAAATTTTGGTCTTTAAATGTCAAAATTGGAGTAAAAAAATCATTAAAACATTTAAATTACCTTTAAACATATTCATTTGAATGATATTAGCCTTAGTCCAAAGTTTCATGCCTTAAAAAGGTCTTTTAATACAATTTTAAGTCAAAAAGAGCCATTTTAACCTCCCACGTGCCAAATCTATCCCTAAAGAGCATTGAAAAAATTTATTTGTGGTTTTTTTTAATGTAATAGACTCATGAATATCTCCTTCATGCATAAAATTGGTATTTTTAAACTCAAGTTATAATTAAAAGGTAAAAAGAGGCTATTTTCATTCATATTTCAAAGAATAGTATAGACTTGTATGGAATTCCATACATATGAGGTTTGAAACAAGGTGAAAAAGAAATGATAAGTATCCCAAAATAATTTCATGGCATGAAGATGCAATATAGGCTCAAAACTAGTCTCCTAAAGGTAATTGGCTTCTTTGCACATAGAGATAGGCCTTCAAGTTTGCAACTGGTACGGTTTAGAGAGAGAATATCCAAGTCTAAATTTTTGGTAAAATAAAGTAGAATCAGAATGATTATTTATATATCAATTTTTTATTAAATTGATATATTCTCCCTCATTAATCATCCATTTGAATTCAAGGGACACATCTACAGTTTTGCATCTATGAAGGCAACTAGTTTTCTAAAATTTCTCCTCACCAAGGAATCATTTCAAGAAAATTCTAGTTTTAGAGCTTCTTAGGAACATGATTCACCCTTATATGGAATTATTTAGGTCATTTTCACACTTATAAGGGTCATATGGACCTTAATAATAGGTCTATAATGGAATTATGTAGTCTACATGTTTCTAAAGAAGTTTATACGGTTCAAGATAGAGAAGGATTTTCAAGTTTTCTTGTTTTCTTGTTTGAAGAGGTCTCCACCATGTTTACATGTTATCCAAGATGGTTTATGAATAGATTAATCAAGATTAATATCAAGGAGGAACATTCATATGATCTCAAGCACCAAGAAAATCCTACTTTAGCAAACTTTAAGCTTTTCTAGCATATTTAAGTTTTTAGTATAAACCTATGTTTCATTTTTAGCCTCTTATCCTCCTCCAGTGGCATCCAAATTGATACATCAGGTAAAGGATATCCTCATACTTTCATATAGATCTTGAACTTGGTATTTTTATACTCCTTTGGTCCTCATGTCACTCCATCTCTCATACACTATCATGCACTATATTTTCTCATTGTGTTCAAGCCTCTTTTCCACCTTCCATCCATGGTTTTCAATCCCCATCCATCACCACCCCTTCTACTCACCTCCATTACATCATACATAACATAAGGAATCAAGAACAAAGAGGTTATCATGGTCATTCAAGATGGAGATATACACACCAAACAAACATCCAAATAGTCATAAAATGATGAGCTACAACAATCATAGTACAATCAAACAATGTTTTGAGGGAATGTTGTTTTGATTATTCTCAAGGAAGCATGTTGGTAAAATAAATAAAAGTTTAGAAGGTTATTAAGCCCAAAATAATGGTTTTAGTCATGACTCATTTAGAAAAAGGTAGTATTAGAGAGTCAAGTGCCTCAAGAAGACCACCTATAGGCTTATTTTGAGGCTATAATAGTCAAGTTCTTTATGCCTTCAAGTCTTGTGGAGACTAAATTGACCACCAGAATGAATGGATAAGAATTTATTTTGATAAACTCAGTAAATATCTCAATTAATGATACATTCATGTATCAAATATACCTTAAGAGGGAGAAATATAAGCTACAACCAACCCACATAAAGGATACCAATAGCCAAGTAGGTGAACCATGCTTGAAGATGAATTCAAGAGAGATTTTGCATGATGCCTTTAGTAGTTTGTTGAAATTGTTATGTGGATAATCATTATATAAAACACTCAAGGACACTTTGTGTGTTTTCAAAATTACTAAAGCATTATTAGACCTTAAAACTCAGTCTGTACAAGCATGGAAAATTCAAAATATAATCAAGTATATTGTGAGTTGAGAGAGTTTGATTTCAAGAAGGGGATAAAGTATGATGAATAAGTATGAAGTGGAAGGCCTAATAATTCAAATAAAATAACAACATATGTCAATCTTTGAATGAATCAAGAGTAAAAAAAGGGAGACCTATAGCTAGCATAGAAGGATCCCACAATCAATAAGAGATAGCACTAAGAAGAGGTTTTCAAGATTTGAAACAAGAGAATAAGTTAATGAGATGATATTGAGATCATTTAAAAATTAAATATCATATTCATACATCTTTTCACCTTGATCACAAATCAAAAATCCCTAGGCATCATTATTACAATCCTTGTCTGCACAAGGACCTAAAGATGTAAACACAATCAAGTACATGTAGAAATCAAGACTATATTCATGATGTAATGGCATGAAGTAGACATAATATTTTAAGATGATCTAGGTAAATATTGGTACCAATATCATTAAAATGAAGATTCATGTGATTCATGGAAAATCTATAAAGTCATATAGGGAGAAGTCACATACAGTATCCTAAAATCAAACCCTCCTTCAATTTGGTAGGTAGTATTGAGAACATAGTGATCTAAAGAAGTTTTAGGTTTCAATAAGATGATTTAGGAGAGAAAATGATATGAAATCATCAAGATCATAATGTGAGGGTGTCTAAGGTAAGAATATATAATGAAGTGTACTTAGAACACTAGCCTACAATAATCTTTCATGGACACACAACCAATGATAAAGGAGGTGACTGAGAACTAAGTTTAAACATTTGAGAGAGGTTTGAGATTCAAGATAGGTTTTGAAACTTATTAATACCACTAATGAAATAAATATAGGTTCACAACCTTTAAATTTGACTTTTTTAAGGTATGGACTTGTACTCAGTCCATACAAACCTATAAAGGTAAAGTATAGTCAAGTATAAAGGTTTCAAGCAAGGTGATAAAGAAAGAGCTTCATGCTATGAGGGTTTTATAGAAACATGTGATGATATAATAAGGTAAATTTTGATACAGAAGCACTCCAAGTTGAATGACAGTCAACAGGACTCCAAAATAGTTCTACATTCAAGGTTAACATGAAAGAATAGGTGATACAACCATACAAATGGATTTCTCATTATACACCCCCACTTCTTCAAAGTGAAACTAAATACATTCAAGGTAAATATTGTGGGTTTAAAATGAAAATTAAGTGAATTTTGTGACATACAATACCTTTATCAAAACCAATTAAGCATTTCCAAGCTTATAAGGATATAGTATAGGCCTATTGCATGGTTTTGGATTTTGTGAGCCTTAAAGACCTTGTTTAAGGAGAAAAAATGATAGAGAGGGGTGAATAATGTTTGTAATTATATTGAGAGGACTATTAATAAATAAATTAGTGTGAATTTAATCTTAAAATCTTGAATTTTACATGAAGTCAACCCTCACATACATCAACATAGTTAAGTGCATGCTTAGTCAATGCATATAAAGATAGTTTGAGATAAATTTGTGTATTTAAGGCATCTACAGGTGAAATTAAGCAACCAAATTTGGTAAAACTGGTCCTTAGGACTTGATAAATATAAAATTTCATCCTTAAGACCATTAAAATCATGGATAACCTCACTATTTTGATACAGTCCCTTGCTTGTATCAAGATAGTCATGTTGGAGCTAGAGGAGGTCATTGAAAGGTTTTCAAGTTTTGACAAAGTGTTAAAGAATAATTTAAGTTTTTAAAAACATGATAATTTGTTTTATAATATTTATACTCATCTTTATAAGTGACCACATTCCATTTATAATCAAACCATGTCCTTGAGGGCTAAATCAAGCAAATAGGCCTATGTGTTTTTTGGAGATTATTGCTTGGTATAACACTTGTTCAAGATGTATGAAACTTGAAATGGGGTTTATAATAAAAATTTTAAATGATATGAAATTTATATATCTTAGTGAAGATAATATAATGGTTAGACTTAGTGATGTAGGGTCACATAGGTCATGTTTGCAAGAAACCCCATAGGCAGCCTTAAGGGGCATGAAGACCAGTAGAGCTTGGGAAGGAAAAAAAAAGACATAAAATTTTAAATTGGATGGTAAAAATTATTTTTAAACCCTAATACTCTCTCATAGGTTATTCAACCATCAAAACTTAGTTTTAGGCTAAAACTTAGTTTAGGCCTAGAAGGCCTATAACACCAAAAGGCATTTTTTGACCTATCAAGATATATGACACATACATAATGATATGAATTATATGGTAAAATTAATAAAAAAATTTATTAAATAAAATAAGAGTAGATTAAAATTTCAAATTAGTTATTTGGAGGAAATTTTAATTTTGTAGTTAAGACACCCATTCAAGCCACCTGATTAAGTGCTCGTATCTTTCACCACATGAAGAGTTTGGCCAAACACTCTTAGAATGATATGAGGAAAAATATTAATTTATAATTCATATAAAATTGAGGTTGGTTGAGGGGATGTAACTCATTAAATTTTTTTAAAAGTGTAAGTATGTCCAAAATGCTTGCAAACCCTATAGGCAAATTTCTTTACGTGGGTATCCTTTCATACCTTTTGCATGGGAACCCAATATTAAACAAGAATATGAGTGGGTATATATACTTTATATTCATATAAATAATTTTTTTTGGAGGTATATACTTTATGAACCATTTTAAAGAAGGTTCACATCCAAAACCTTTCCAAACCCTCATAATGACCAATTTTGAGAAATGTTAATTTTATTGCCATAAGAACCTCATGGATCAACCTAAAACCTCTTAAAAAATCAATTAAACTTAAAGAGATTCCCATAAATGGTAATTTTTTGTACATAATTATACATATTATGGAATAAAATAATTTTTTAAGAAAAAAAGTGCCAAAGATGAGGTACAAGGCAATTTACATGAAATATAATCTATGAAGATTAAATCCTACAACTTGTTCTCCATCCTAAAATAATTATATGGTAAAAAACTAGCCTGGAAGTGATCTTAAAAGATCATGAAAAATAGCCACTCTATAGGAAATCAAGGTAGTTTTGACCTAGTCAACTAGTTTGAGTGAGTTATAGGTCTTTCTTCATCAAAAAGAGATATTTCATGATATGGATAATTTTTATAGGTATAAATATCATTATATTTTTAGGTTTCATTATTTTAATATAGGTTTTAAATATCCATCAAGTGAAAAAATTAGGCTAGTAGGCCTATTTGATCAAACAAGTCAAGTGGATAATGGCATTGAAATGTTGTTAAAAGAACTAATGTCGACTTGGAATGATTCATAACTGATATTCATGTTGATTTATCATACACTTTTATTCTACAATTTTCATTTCATGCAAAGAAGGACTAAAAGAGGAATTGATTAGTTGGTAAGTGCCAATCAATGCATGTTTCAAAACTAATGCATGAAGAATGAATCTCACATATCTTGTTCTCATATTAAGGTGGAGTTGATTATCCAACTTATGTCATATAAACCATGAAAAAGGAGATTCAACAACTCAATAGGGTCCTACAACCTTATTCCAATGCCAAAAAGAATATCATGTAAGACAAAGGCACAAGAGAGATATATTAAATATTATTATTAGAAAATTTTAAATCAATTTTAACTTTAAATGAAGTTTATTTGACCTTATCTTCTATCTTGTATACCAATCTCTTAGATTTTTATTCTCTTCACACTTCTACATATTCAGGATTTCAAGCGAATTTAGAAGATCCCTCTCTTGGGCATGATTAAACTCTACCAAGATTAAGATTTGTAACCTTTTGAGATGAACAAGATGACTATTTTAAAATTTATATATTGTGGTATAGTTTGTAATATTGGTTTTATTTTCACATGTGGTAGAACTTTCTCCCTTAGTAGGTCCTTATCTCACCTAGTTACTAGTATGTCATTTTATGCAGGTCATGTTTAGTGTTTAGTGTCATTTGACTAAGATAACCATGGCTATATTGACTAGTTAATTACTTAAATTAGGCACATTATATCATTTTATTTATGATTTGATCACTTGATAAAACCTTTATATGAAATACTGATGCATAAGAGTCAATTAGATTTGTAGATTCAGTTATTTTCTTATCTTATTAGTGTTTTAGGAGCTCAAATAGAGTAGATGAATAAATAATATAGGTGTATCACTAATAGTAGAATAGATTTTCCTTTCAAAAATCCTTCTAATCCTTTTCATCCCAACAAGTTTAGTAGGTTTTAGTAAATTGTGCAAAGTGATACATCAAAGGAGCTAGCCTTATCAAAACTAGAGGTCTGGTCTCAGAGCAAATGTCCCACTACCTTAAATAATTCTAATGTTAGTACAAGTGTCAAGGAGATCCTAAGTAATCAAAAATCATACTTAAAGTAGGGTGTTATTTAATTTACTAACAACTCTAATAGTGACCTACAAGAAGACAATCCATTTTCAAATAGAAAGAATAAGAAAAATAAGAGAGAGTAAAATCACCACTACTAACACTCATTAATAATCACATAATTACATTAGTTGAAATCATGTGAGGAGGTAATAATAAACTTAATTAATTATTATAAGGCATAGTATAAGTGTTCATTTGATCATGGATTCACCATACTCAACAAAAGGATCCATACAAAGCCAAACAAGGTTTCATTTATAGAGAATGAGAGAAAAAGAGAGAGAAAGGGTCATAGAAGGGAGAAATTGAAAAGTGTCAAGAATGAAAAATAAAATTAAAATCAAGGAGTTGTTAAAGAGTAGTCCTATAAACTCCTTCAATATGTGTTGATTTGTTTAATCATGATCTTCTAGAGATTTGTCATAGGAGACTTCAATGATTCATCATCCATTCAAAAAAACCGATCTTAGCTTATGAATAATGATAAATGGAATTCTCTTTCATCAAATCACCTTGACTGCCTTCTTCCTTCCTCTTTGACACTTTTCATCTGCTTATGAGCTCTCCAAATCAACATTTCAATGGTAATCATCACATAACTCTTTAGGTGTCTTGAAACCTAATTGGTCTTACTATGCCTCTCTTGCCCAAATGGATCAAATCTTGATTTCATATTTATGACTACAAATTATCTACATGAAAGGACTCTATTAGTCTTAAAAAAATTAATCAACCCTTTTGGATGCATCAAACACTCTCCAAGACCTCATTTTACACCTAAAGCTCATATCTACCTCTAATTCCTTGTAACCGTCAAAACATACAAAGCTCATTATGTAGAGAAATTCACAAATTATATTGTTAAACTAATAATAGGTATGGGTACCTAGTATGCCCTTATAACTATGTGAAAAATTTTATGACCTAAAATCAAGTGAAATTACACTTATCCACATATTTTCTCTATCTAATTAGGCTTCTAGAGCTATAAATTGAGTTTTGAATCTAATTTATGCCCCCACATGTGAAACTCAAAATAAGCATTTGATTCACTTTCTCTACCCCATGACTATGTTCCATGTCAAATTTGATGTTCTAGAACCCTGTACGAATGGGTGAACCATGAAATGGCTAAAACCTAGCCTAGGTTCTTATACACGCTCAAGAGGTAATTGGAGTAGTTTGTGTAAAAAACCCTTTGGGTTTTATCTAGGTATCTAGATATTGTAATATTTATTTTTTAAAATTAAATACACATATTCAACATATAGATTTTACCACAAGAAATCCTATCAAGAGATATTTAACTAACTACATTAATTTAGTTAACCTTGAGGTTATAGCTAATCCACTTAGCTAAGGATCACCATGAATAGATGTATAATTCATGAACAATAATCAATAACCATAATTAATGCATTTAAACATAAATGATATAGTACAAGTTTAGCCACAACTAATATAATATTATACCCTCTACTATAGGAAGTACAATGCATAAATATTATAGTTTCAACAATATATAACATATCTCAAATGATAAAGCATGATACAAATCTCCTTTGAGCATAGTATCCATGACTCAAGTATCAATGTGTAATCTCAACTTTAGTCTCAAGTATAGTACTCTAGATGGGAGGGAAAGCATCATCTGAGCACTTTTCAACACCAACCATAGACCATAGATCCCATGCACTATCTCCCAAATAAGGGGATAAAACTCCCTTCATGGATGGGTAGATAATGATAGTGCAGGAATCCAGAGTAAAAAATAATAACCCATGTGTCATATATATATAATACATAATGTGTACCATAAATAAATCCATTCTTATATGATATCATACAAATATGAAAATTATATCAACATATAAAATGACAATGTTTATCAAACATTACTTTGGCCAAAGTTTTCAATAATATACGATCTCTAGGATTAGTAAAATTCCTACACACTACTTAATCAGATTACCCCATATATTGCATTAATGGCATTAACTAAGCTAGTGGAATCCATCCACTACTCAATTAGGGTTAGGAATGTGAGATTTGGTAATATAAATAATAATATAAAAATCAAAATATTTATTTTTAATATTTCACTTTATCTAACTAAAAACTATGCTAAATACATAAATATAACAAACATTAATTTAATCTATCAAATGAAGTGAATGGAATCCAAACATATAATTTATTATAATTAATAAACATGATACAAAAATAATCCTCAATAAAAATGCCATTTAGGTAATGAATATCTAGATTTCCAATTACTTTATCCATTAAGCAACATATAATTATATTTCTCCATGAAATAATATTATAATCCTACTTAATAAATTTTTCATATTATACATATAACAATATCCAAATCATAACATACAATTATGCTCTATATTTAAAATCATAAATACATTTAATGCTTTATATTTAAACATTTTAATGCTTAACAAAATATAACAAGCATCCAATATTCACTGTTATGATAACAATTATAACACATCTATATGTATAAAATATATTTATACATACATACTAATACATTATTCATATTTCATTTATACAATATACTATAAGGATGACATCCACTATCATTTACCTTATGGCATACTGTATACATGAAGTATAGAGTCAACATACATACAAAGGCCCCATAACCTTTTTCCAATAAACTGAGAAATTCATATGCGAAGATAATTAAATACACAAAATTTTACAAGGAAATACAATTTATTCATTAACTATCAAAACCATTTAATTATTGAAATCCAATCAATCATTCAAGGTTGTTATTCAAGGTAGTTAAAATGAGCAGATGGATAAAACATAATTGTTTTAAGCTAGTTTGGATATTATTAATGCAATCAACAACACACACTCATATACCCTAGACAAGTAGGTTATAACAATTCTAACTTATCTGAATAAAAAAAGGCATTTTATACTATTGAACTTATTTACCCATTTACTCATATGGACTATGAAATTAGTACACCATTTGACTACATATCAAATACACAACTGAATGCAAGTTTGAAAGTCACAATAATAATTAACTCTACCTTTAATTCATTAAAAATATAATGGCAAAATTAATTTCCTTAATTTAAATTCAAGACCCTACAATCATATTTTCATCTACCTATATTTGGGTTTCATAATTGACTATGTAGATAAAATCCCAATTCAGTATTTAATTTAAATGGATAATACTGAATTTAACAACCCAGTTTGGAGTTTTTAACTATAGCTTATGCTTTGTTAATATAATTTCATTAGAAATATAATTTAGATAAAACCAATCTAATCCATATCCTTTGATTTTGTTATTTATACGACTTCATCATTTAAATGCAATACACCCAGTCATCCATTGTAGTTTGAATATAGACTACTGGTACACACACACAAACATCCTCAAACAAATGTATTAGTACACACACACACACACACACACACACACACACACACACACACACACACACACACACACACACACACACACACACACACACACACACACACATAAATATTTGAATTACATAACCAACCTGGTAGTGGGTATGAATGTCAAGAAGCTAAGCCAATTCTTTCTACTTAGCACACATTCACTTCCTCTCCACTTTTTTCCTTCTCCTAAAAATATACCCATGCATCCTCTGTGTTGTGTCCTTCCTTTATTAATTTTCCATCCTCTATTTTCTTCCACTTCCCATACTCTTTAGTTGATAAAACTTGTTCCAATTTTTCATGCATAGATACCTTAACTAACTTGCAGTTGATCTCCATGTAAAACATAGTAAACCGCAAAATTCTCTCCCAATATAATGCTTAACTAAAGTCAATGATTGATTAGAAAACTAATAATTCTCGACGCTTATTTAAAAAAATACTTAATTGACTATTTTATATTCCTTTAACAAATCTTCATGATAATGATCTATACATCATCAACCACCTTAATTTTATAAGTCACAAACTTATGTTATTTTTCCATGCAAGACTTTTAAACTAGTCATGGATTAATGTTTTTCCCCATGCAATAAATAACACAATGAAATCATATAACTTTGACAATGAAATCATGCATAACAAGACTTAGAATTTACATTAAATGTTATCTAATAACACATAAAAAAATTATGATGATTTCTAAAATTATTCAATAATTAATGTTATGTTATATATATATATATATGTATATATATATGAATATAAATACTTAAAACAAATAGTTAATCAAATTCAATCTCTTTTAAAACAATGTTATTATCTTTCAACTTTATAATATAATTAGCATAATAATAGTATTTAATTATTATTATTTAAATCTTATAACTCAAATAATGATTATGGAATCCATCAAACATTATAATGTTTTACTATTTAGCTAAACATAATAGGGCAATGATATAAGTAAACACAAACAAATTCTTTCATTTAACCAAACAAGATGAGCTCCGTAAGATACTAAAAATAGTGAAATCACTCAACATTCAACATTATTATGTCAACAATTAATATTTTACCAGAAAGCATACTAATAATCATCTAAAGGAAAAGTACACAAAACATGCTATGTTATACATATCAAACAATTATGAAACATGATATACTAAGTGGTGTGTGTAAGGGTTTCTATATTTTCTCTCTATTGACCCCCAACATCTCCATCTAACCACCTTTTCTAATGATATTCTCCCTCCATCATGATCTGAGGGAAGAATATGTTCTACATCTACCTCATGCCAATGAAGGTAGTTATCCCAAAACATCATTATATCCATATAATAATGCCGTATAATAATCAAACATGATTACAAAGTATAGAATATAAAATTACCATTAACTCATAACATATAATCATGTAAATTAAGCAACACAAAATATCTCATAATCAGGATATGCCATCAAGCTTAATCAAATATTAGTTAATCAGCTAATTGATTATAACAATCCACAAATTAAACAAGTTTTTTAGCTTAGAAAAAAATATGAATGTGACATCCTTCCCCCCTAAATTTTGTCATCATCTTGATGAAATTTAAACACATGTTATGAATTTAAAACATTATTCAACAAAGAATATTATAATAAGTAATAAAAAATCAAGTAGAAAAATATGGAAATAACTTGTAAAACTCATCATAGTCCTCTCAAGTGGCACTATCCTTAGCGTGTTGGTCACATAGGACCTTGCACTATGACACTTCTTTATTATGCAAATGAATTTTGTGAGTGTTAATTACTCTGATTAGTTCTACCATGACCACCCCAGGATCCATAACTTGCAAATAATTTCAATCCAATGCATGTGAAGGATCAAATATATACTTCTTAAGATAAGAAACATGGAATAAATAATGAAAAAGAGCTAGAGTTGGTGGAAATTCAAGCATATAACCTATATGGTTGACCACTTACACAACCTTAAAAGGTTCCACATATCTCTATTAAAGATTTACTAACTTCTTGAATTTAATTGAGCTTTTCTAAGGCTTAACCCATGAAAACACTTTATCACCTACAAAAACTACCTAGCTATTTTTTTCAGATCAACAAATTTTTTGTCTATCATTGGCCTTGGCCAACCTCTACCTAATTGTCTTGACTTGCTCTTCCATTTCTAAAACAATCTTAGGTCCAAATATTACCCTATCTTCCAACCTATCCCAAATTATTGGTGTTCTATAGCTTCTATAAAATGCCTTAAATGATTCCATCTTCAATGTTGATTAGTATGAGTTGTTGTAAGTAAATTCAACCAATGTAATATATTATTGACACTTACATTATTGATCCATGCAACACATAAAAAGGAGATCCTCTAAAATATGATTAACTCTCTCTATTTGTCCATTAGTTTATAGGTGATATGTAGTGCTGAAGTTCAACTGCGTACCCAAAGCTAAATTTAGAGCCAACCAAAATCTAGATGTCATCTTCAAATCATGATTTGAAAATATCTTCTTTGGAAAAACATGTAATAAATACACTTATTTTATGAATCTCTTCATAAGAGTAGGTGCATCATCACTTAAATTTACTAGTATAAAGTTATCTACCTTGGTTAGTTTGTCAACTACTACCAAGATCATGTCATGTCTATTCCAAGATAATGATAACCCTTGGAAAAATTCCACACTGATCACTTGCCAATGGAATATATTATTCCCACTTGCATTAGTGATCCATGTAATTCATATGAAGGAGATCCTCTAGAATCTAATTAATTCTCTTTCTTTGTCCATTAGTTTGTAGGTGATATTTAGTGCTGAAATTCAACTACATACCCAAAGCTAAATTTAAAGTCAACCAAAATCTAGATGTCATATTTAGATCACAATTTGAAATGATCTTCTTTAGAAAACCATGCAATCAATACAATTTTTTTACAAATCTCTTCGTAAGAGTAGGTGTATCATCAATAAAATTTCTTGGTATAAAGTGAGCTACCTTGGTTAGTTTATCAACTACTACCAAGATCATGTCATGCCTATTCTAAGATAATGATAACCCTTAGACAAATTTCGCACTAATCACTTGCCACTTCCATTTTAGTTGTCATATGGATACAATAACCTTGTCAGATGCACATGTTCATATTTAACACACTGACATTCCAGAGGTGACACAAAATCTACTGTATCTCTCTTGATTCTTTTTTAGAAATAGATTGGTCTAAGCTCAGCCATGAGCTTGGTTACTCCTAGATGTACTAAATGTGGGGCATTATGAAGTTCCATTATCACTGTAATCCTTATATTTTTTCTATTTGGAACATACATCCTATATTTATACCACAAAAGACCATCATTCTCTATTTTGAATCCCTTATACCTAGGATTCTAAGCATTTTTAGACAACACTTCCTAAATTAATCATATAATTCATCTCCTAGTGATAATTTTATCACTTGATCTCTAAAATTACTCTTGATAGTATCCACAATTTCTATGTAACTTCTATAGCTTAGAGCATCATCTATTTTATTCTCCTTGCCTTTGATATAGTTAATATCAAAATCACAATCATACAAGAACTCTAACGATCACCTTTGATGAGAATTCAAATTCAATTAGATGAAAATTTATTTGACTCCCAAGTTATCAATCTTGAGCTCAAATAGTTTTCCAAATAGATAATGTCTCTAAAATTGCAAAACATGCAAAATTGCCATAAGTTATAGGTCATGAGGGGCATAATTCACCTCATATGGCTTTAGTTTCTTAGACTCATAGGCTACCACTGAACCATCTACATTATAACTCCTCCAAGTTCATGCCTAGATGGATTTATGATAATTGAGAATTGACCATTAGAATCAAGAACTCTTAGCATTGGTGATGAAGTAAGCCTCCTTTTAAGTTCCTAAAAGGCTACCTAACACTTATCTGACTAGATAAAAATTTTATTCTTCTATTGAAGAGAGGTAATTAGATTATCTATCTTAGAAAAAAATTAGATTGAATTTTTTGTAATAGCCCACTAATCCCATAAAACTTCTTACCTCATGCACATTCTTTATTTTTGGCCACTCCATAATGGCTCTTATCTTTACTGGATCTACTAAAATACCATCCATTGAGATACTATGTCCTAGATAATAAACTTTATTTTGGAAAAATACACACTTAAACAACTTACCATATAATCTATGATTCCATAAATTTTATAAAAACAAATTTATATGATGTAAGTGTTCTTCCTCTTCCTTGGAATAAATGAGGATGTCATCAATAAAGACCAACACAAAGTGATATAGATAATCTATGAACACGCTATTCATAATATTCATGAATGATTATAGATCATTCATCAATCCAAATGGTAACATAATGAACTTGTAGTGCTTATATCTAGTCTTGAATGCTATTTTCGAGATATCCTCTTCTCAGATCCTCAACTGGTGACACCTTGATCTAAGATCAATCTTATAAAATACTGTGGCTCCTCACATTTTATCAAAGAGATCATCAATACATGTAAATGTATATATTTTATTGATCATTTATTTATTCAACATCCTATAGTCTATGCATAGGTGAAGAATGCCATCCTTTTTCTTAACAAATATAACTAGAGTACCCCATAGTGACACACTTGATTGAGTCAAAAATTTCAATAAAAAATCTTGAATTTATGCCTTTAACTCAACGAATTTAGTGGTTATCATCATGTATGGTTCCTTATATTATATTTTTGATCCAAGTATGATATTAGTTGAGAAATCAAATTCATACTTAGTTGGTAATCTGGGAAATTCTTCTAGAAACACATCATGAAAATTTCTCAAAAAAGGATAATATTTGATAGATGGTTCCTTATATTATTCCATCTCATTTATCTTAATGATTTATTGAGTTGAATTATAGAAATCTGCCTTAGCTTCAACTCCCTTCTCTCTTCCTAAAGTTGTGTTTGATTTCTAAAATCATCTTGACACTCAAATTTATTTAGAATATGGTTAACCTTAGATTTATGATTCACAAGCCAATTGAATCCTAAGATAACATCTTATTATCCCATAAATACTACATAAATATCTACTACTATAGTGAACTCAAGTAATCTAATCTCTTCTTTGACTAGACACTTGTCAAATTTGATCTTTGACTCATTCTTATATTATACCAACCATGAATTTGCCATTACTCCAACATTTTTAGACAATTTTCTAAGCAAAATAGGATCAATTAAACATTCTATAGATCTTATATAAATTAAAATAGAAACGAGGTGGTTGAATAAAATACATGTTAGTTCTATGGGCAAAGCTTAATACTCAGCCTGTTGATTGTGAATAGCTACATGAATCTGATAATTAAATGTACCTTACTGAGAAGGTGAACCCTTGTTCTTCAATTTGTCTTGAGGACATTCTCATTTAAAGTGGTTAACTCCATAAATAAATCAACCTCCAACTGGTCTTTTCTTCTCAGTCTATTGGTTTCCCTTGAAACCACCTTTAAAACCATTACTAGGCTTCCTATTCTATGAACTATTGTTAAACTTAGTATTCTAATTCATGAATTGACTCTTGGAATATCTATTCTTCTTACTTCCAGTTAACATTCAAGGTTATATCTAATCCAATTACCTAAGGATAAACATGAATAAATATAAAAATCATGAATAATATTGAATAACCATAATTACTACATTTCAACATAACTGATATAGCACAAGTTTAACCATAATTGATAAAATATTATAACCTCTATTATAGTAATTAAAATGCATAAATATTTTAGTTTCATCAATACATAAAATATTTCAAATGATAAAACATAATACAAAGCTCTAATGATTAGAGTCTCCATGACTCAAGTATCAATATGTAATCTCAAGTGTAGTCTCGACTATATTACTCCATCTAGGAAGAAGATCATCATTTGAGAACTTTTACACACCAAACACAAACCATAGATCCCCCACACTATCTTCCAAATAAGTGGATGACCCTCCCTTCATGAATGGGTTGATAATGATGGTGTGGGAATCTAGAGTAACAAATCAAAATCCCTATGTCGAAGCTATATAATACATAATGTTTACATAAATAAATCCATTCTAATATGATATCAAAAAAATATGATAACTTTATCAACATATGAAATGACAATGTTTATCGAATACTACTATGGCCAAAATTTTCAATAATATATGATTTCTAGGATTAGTCAAATTCATACACACCAATTGATTGGATTACCCCTTATCTTGAATTTATGGCATAATTAAACCATTGGGATTCATTCAATACTTAATTAGGGTCATGAATGCGAGATTCGGTAAAATAAATAATAATATAAAACTCAAAATATTCATTCTTAATATTTCACTTTAGCTAATTAAAAAATATGCTAAATACAAAAATATCAAAAACAATCATTTCATCCATCAAATGAAGTGAATGGAATCCAAGCATCTACTTTATTATAATCAATAAAAAGAATACAAAAATAGTCCTCAATAAACACACTATCTAGGTAATGAATATCTAGACTGCTAGTTGCTTTATCCATTAAGCAATGTATAGTATTATTTCTCCACGAAATAATATTATAATCTCGGATAATAATCTTTCATATTCCACATATAACAATAGCCATACCATAACATATAATAATGTTATGTATTTAAACTCATAAATACATATAATGCTTTATACTTAAAAATTCTAATACTTAACCAAATATAATAAACATCCAATATTCATTGTTATGATAGTCATTATAACATAACTTTACGTATACCATATATTTATATATTTATACATACATACTAATACATCATTCATATTTCATTTATACAATATACTATAAGGATGACATCCATTGTCATTAACCTTATGGTATATTGTATACATGAAGTATACAATCAACGTACATACAAAGGCACCATTAACCTTTTTCCAATAAAATAAGAAATTCAAATTCAAAGATGATTAAAAATATAAAATTTTACAAGGAAATATAGTTAATCTATTAACTATCAAAACCATTTAATTATTAAAATCCAATCAGTCATTCAAGGTTGCTATTCAAGGTAGTTTAAATGACCAGATGGATAAAATACATGCATCTTTACCCACTTTAGATATTATAAATATAATCAACAACACGCAACCATATACCCTAGTTAGGTAGGTTATAATAGTTCCAACTTAGGTAAATAAAATAAAGAAATTTATACTATTCAACCTATTTAACCATTTAATCCTATGGGCTATGAAATTAGTACATAGTTCAACTACATATCAAATACACAGCTGAATGCAAGTTTGAAAGTCATAATAATAATTAACTTTGCCTTTAATCCATTTAAAATATATTGGTAAAATTACTTTCCTTAAATAAAATGCAAGACCTTATAGTCATATTTTCATTTACCTGTATCTAGGTTTCACAATTGACTACATAGATAAAATCCCAATTCTATATTTAATCTAAATGAATAACATTGAATCTAACAACCCAATTTGGAGTTTTAACTATAACTTATGTTTAGTTATTATAATTTATTTTGAAATCTAATTCAAATAAAACTATTCTAAGCCATTCCTTTGATTTTCTTATTTATATGACTTAATCATTTAAATGCAATACACCTATTCATCCATTATAGTTAGAATATCTACTCTGGTGTACACACACACACACACACACACACACACACACACACACACACACACACACACACACACACACACACACACACACACACACACACACACACACACACACACATGCACGCATGCACACGTGTGTGCACACACACACACACACATAGTCACAATTTAGTTTTCCAATTCATCAAACAAATGTATTGGTATAAATAAATATGTCTATATTTACACACACACACACACACACACACACACACACACACACACACACACACACACACACACACACACACACACACACACACACACGAGTATGGTAATTTATATAGGAAACACGAGTATGGTAATTTATATAGGAGTGATATTAACTGTGTGTGTGTGTGTGTGTGTGTGTGTGTGTGTGTGTGTGTGTGTGGGTGGGCGTGTGTGTGTGTGTGTGTGCGCGCACGCGCGCACGTGTGTGTGTGTGTGTGTGTGTGTGTGTGTGTGTGTGTGTGTGTGTGTGTGTGTGTGTGTGTGTGTGTGTGTGTGTGTGTGCGCGCGCGCACGCGCGCATGCGCGTGCGCGTGTGTGCGTGCGTGTGCGTGTGTGTGTGTGTGTGTGTGTGTGTGTGTGTGTGTGTGTGTGTGTGTGTGTGTGTGTGTGTGTGTGTGTGTGTGTGTGTGTGTGTGTGTGTGTGTGTGTGTGTGTGTGTGTGTGTGTGTGTGTGTGTGTGTGTGTGTGTGTGTGTGTGTGTGAGACTAAAAAACCATATTATTAACCCCTAAAAGAAAAAATTGGTTAGCAGTTGAATTATGTTATAGACATTCATAATTAAGTCTATTTTAAAAAATACCCAATAGCATATATAACAAATTGCTCAAAGACAAATAGATTAAGATGATTTGTATATATACTAAACAATGTGATTTAACCATTTTTAATAGTAAATTTGAATTACTAAGGAAGGATAGGATAATTTATAAATCCTTTTAAAATCATGGCCAAGACCTGCTATTTATCCTTATCCCTCCCAGGTTAACCTAGATTGGATACAAGGTTCTGTGGAGGTCATGCCCTCCACAGGGCCCTATATACATCCCTTTATAAGTTTAAAAAAATTAAAAATAATTAAAAAACTTGTAACCCAAGAAATTTGGAATCTTATTCATAAAATTTATCACACATAGGTATTTAAATTACATAACCAATCTAGTAGTGTGCATGAATGTCAAGAATCTAAGCCAATTATTTCTCGTTAGCACACATTCACCTGCTCTCCACTTTCTTCCTTATCCTCACAATATGATCATTCATCCTCTGTGTCATGTCCTTAATTTATTCATTTTACATCCTCCATTTTCTTATACTTCCCATACTCTTTGATTGATAAAATTCATTCTAATTTTTTATGCACAAATAGCTTAACTAACTTTTAATTCATCTCCATGAAAAACACAATAAACCCCAAAATTCTCTCCCAATATAATGCTTAACTGAAGTTAATGATTGATTAGCTAACTAATAATTCTTGATACTTCTTTACAAAAATCAACAATTAACTATTTTATATTCCTTTAATAAATTTTCATGATAATGATTTAACCATCATCGACCACCTCAATTTTATAATTCACAAACTTATGATATTTTTCCATGCAAGACTTTTAAACTAGTCATGGACTAATGCTTTGCCCCATGCAATGACTAACATAATGAAATCATATAGATTTTGAAATACAATGATGCATAACAAGACTTAGAGTTTATGTTAAATGTTATCCACTATTATCTATAAAAATTAAAATGACTTATAAAATAATTCAATAATTAATGTTAATATATCATTTTATATATATGACTATAAATACTTAAAATAAATAGTTAAACAATTACAATATATTTTAAAATAATGTTATTATATTTCAAATTTATAATATAATTATCATAATAATAATATTTAATTATTATTATCTAAATATTATAGCTCAAATAATGATTATGGATCTAGTCAAACATCATAATGTTTTGCTATTAAACCAAACATGATAAGGTATTGATATAAATAAACACAAATAATTTATTTCATTTAGCTGAACAAAATGAGCTATGTAAGATTAAAAAAATAGTGAAATCACTCAATAATCAACATGATGATATCAAAAATTTATATTCTACTAGAAATCATACTAACAGTCATCTAAAGTAAAATTACACAAAACATGTTATACAATCCATATCAAAAAAATACAAAAACATGATATACTAAGTGGTGTGTGCAAGGGTTTCTAGATTCACTCTTTGTTGACCCACAATGTATCCATTTAACCACCCTCTCTGATAATACTCTCCCTCCATCATGATCTGATGGAATAATATGTCTTGCATTCACCTTATGCCAATTAAGGTAGTTAACCCAAAACATCATTATATCCATAAAATAATGCTATATAATAATCAAACATGATTACAAAGTATAAAATATAAAAGTAACCCTAACTTATAGCATCTAATCATGTAAATTAAGCAACATAAATTGTCCCATAATCAGAATATGTCACCAATCTTAATCAAATATTAGTTAATCAACTATAATAATCCATGGATTAAATAAGTTATTTAGCTTAGAGATAAATCAAGATGTGACATCCTTCACCCGTAAGTATAGTGATCATCCTGATGACATTTAAACACAAATTATGAATTTAAAACATTGTTCAATAGAATATAATATAATAAACAATAACAAATCAAGTAAAAAATATGGAAACATCTTATAAAAATCATCATAGTCCTCCCAAGTGGCACTATCCTTAGAGTATTGGTCCCACAAGACCTTTTAATATGACACTTATCTATTATGAAAATGAAGTTTACGAGTGTTAATTAATCTAATTAGTTCTACCATGACCACCTTGGGATCTAGAACCTGTAAAGCATTCCAATCCAACACATGTGAAGGATCAACTATATACTTTTTAAGATAAGACACATGTAAGACATTATCTAAAAGAGTTAGAGATGGTGGAAATGGAAACCTATACACTATAGGGTTGACCAATTCCAAAACCTTGAAGGGTCCCACATATATTAGTGAAAATTTCATTGACTTCTTGAATTTAATCTAGCTTTTCTGAGGCTTAACCTATAGAAACACTTTATCACCTATAGAAAATTACCTAGATATTCTTTTCAAATTGTCATAAATTTTATGTCTATCATTAGCCTCAACCAACCTCTTCTAGATTATCCTAACTTGATCTTCCATTTCTTAAAGCATCTCAGATCCAAAGACTACCTTGTCTTCCAACCTATCCCAACTGATTAGTGTTCTATACCTCCTTCCGTATAATGCCTCAAATGGTGCCATCTTCAATGCTAATTAGTATGAGTTGTTGCAAGAAAACACAACCAATGGAAGATATTGTTTCCACTTGCATTTTATATTGATGAAATACATATGAAGGAGATCTTCTAAAATTTGATTAATTCATTCTATCTATCCATCAATTTGTGGGTGATATGCAATGCTAAATTTCAACTGCATACCTAGAGCTGAATTTAGAGTCAATCAAAATCTATAAGTCATCTTTAGATCATGATCCAAAATGATATTTTTTAGAGAACCATGAGATTGATACACTTATTTTATGAATCTCTTTGAAAGAGTAGGTGCATCATCAGTCGAATTACCTGGTATAAAGTGAGTTACCTTGGTTAGTTTATTAACTACTACCAAGATCATGTCATGCCTATTCTATTCTAATGACAACCCTTGAACAAATTCCATACCAATCACCTACAAATTCCACTCTGATATTCCATGTGGATACAATAACCTTGCCAAAAGGACATGTTCATCTTTTACATGCTGACATTCCAAACAATGAGACAAAACATCTACTACATCTCTCTTGATTCATTTCTATAAATAGAGTGGTCTAAACTCAGCCATGAGTTTGGTTACTCCTAGATGTCCTATATATGGGGCATTGTGAAATTACTTTAGCATTGTGATCCTCATATTTTCTCCATTTAGAACATAAATCCTTCAATTTTACCATAAAGGACCATCATTCTCTATTCTAAATCCCTTATACCTAGGATTCTAAGCATTTTCAAACAATGCTTTCCTGACCTAATCATAGAATTCATCTCCTAATGATAATTTGATCACTTGATTTATGAAATTACTCTTGATAGTATCCATGAATATTATTTACCTTCTATGACTTATAACATCAACTACTCTATTCTCCTTTGCTTTGATATAATTAATATCAAAATCATAGACAAGAAATATAATCATCACCTTTGATGAGCATTCATACTTGGTTGGGTGAAAATATATTTGAGTCCAAGTTTATCAATTTTGAGCTCAAATGGTTTTCCCAATAGATAATGTCTCAAAAATTTTAAATCATGTATAATTGTCTTAAGTTTTAGGTCATGAGGGGCATAATTCACCTCATATGGATTTAGTTTCGTAGACTCATACGCTACCACTAAACCATCTTGCATAAGAAATCCTCTGAGTCCATCCCTAAATGAATATGTGATTATTGAGATTTGACCATTAGGATCAGGAACTCTTAGCAATGGTGCTAAAGTAAGCCTCCTTTTTATTTCCTAAAAGGCTATCCCACACTTATCTAACTAGATGAAACTTTGATTCTTCTATTAAAGAGAGGTAATTAGATTAACTATCTTAGAAAAATTTAGAACAAATTTATTGTAATAGCCCACTAATCCCATGAAACTTATTAACTCATGCACATTATTTGGTGATGACCATTCCATAATGTCTCTTATCTTTGTTGGATCTACTAAAATACCATTTTCTAAGATAATATGTCATAGATACTTGACTTTATTTTGGAAAATAACACTTAGACAACTTTCTATATAATCTATGCTTTCACAAATGTTGAAAAACTAATTCTAGATATTGTAAGTGTTCTTCCTCATCCTTGGAATAAATGAGGATGTCATCAAGAAATTCCAACACAAATTAATCTAGATAAGATCTGAACACACTATTCATATGATTCATGAATGCTTCTAGAGAATTCATAAATCTAAATGGTAACATAATGAACTTGTATTGCCCATATCTATTCATAAATGTTATTTTTAGGATATCCTCTTTTGGGATCCTTAATTGGTGATACCTTCCTCTAAGTTAAATCTATGAAAAGACTATGAATCCTTAAATTGAATGAAAGAGATCATCAATGCATGGTAATGTATATCTATTATTGATTATTACTTTATTCAACATCTTGTAGTATATACATAGGTAAAGAGTGTCATCCTTATTCTTAACAAAGAAAACTCGATCACCCCATGGTGACACAATAGATTAAATCAATCCTTTTGAAAAAATCTTGAAGTTATGCCTTTAACTCAACCAATTTAGTGGTTGTCATCTTGTATGGTGCCTTAGACTATGGTTCCAATCTAGGTATGATATCAATTGATAAATCAAAATTATGATTAGGTGGCAATCCTGGTAATTATTCCAAAAACATGTCATGTAATTTTATTAGAAAAGAATAATACTCAATAGATGGTTACTTATATTCTTCCATCTCATTTATCCTATTGATAAATTCTTGACATCCCTTTATTTGAGCTTTTTGAGTTGAATTGCATAAATTTGTGTTATCTTCAACTCCCTTCTCTCTCCCTAAAGTTGTGTCTAATTTTCAAAATCATATTGAAACTTAGCTTTATTCAGATAATGGTCAACCTTATATTTATGATTTTCAAGCCAATTGACTCCTAGGATCACATCATATAATCCTAATTATGTTGCATAAATATCTACCACT
This sequence comes from Torreya grandis, assembly GCA_037957365.1. Classification (NCBI taxonomy): domain Eukaryota; kingdom Viridiplantae; phylum Streptophyta; class Pinopsida; order Cupressales; family Taxaceae; genus Torreya; species Torreya grandis. The sequence goes on from JARHVA010002672.1 coordinate 1,926,633, forward strand.
ATAGTGAACTCAAACAATCTAATCTCTACTTCAGCTAGACACTTGTTAACTTTAACCTTTGACTCATTCATATATTTTACCAACCATGTATTTTCCATTACTTCATCCTTTATAGATAATTTTCTAAGCACTCTAGGAGAAATCAGATTATCAGTGGATTATAATCAACTGTGTCACATAATAAAAAGTAGATAAGTCAAGTTTTTCTCAATGGGAAAACTAAAATATACCAATGGATAAAAATAAATCACTAAGAGTTATATTAATCCTCCATACAAGTCAAGGTACACTAAAAATTAGAATGATCCAAAGGCCACAATTAACATAGATTCATAGCCATCTCATCTCCTAGTTTTATTAGCTCCTCCATGTAGAGTTTTCACCAACCTTTAAAAATCATCAGCATGTGTTCTAAAATAACTCTTGAAATACAATGCCATATCTCTCCCTCCCATCAAAGAGGTTGATATGACTTGGCCTCTTCTATGGAATTATGATTACAATGCATTCTACAAGTATCATAAGGCACTAGAACATACAAAAAACAAATGCATTAACATGAAACAAAATATATAATATTTGATTGAGGCTAACATTATTGATGCAGGAACACCCATAGAGGTACCAAAAGTATAAAAAATGAAAGATAATTCATTGAAAATATTCTAAAATCAATTTTTAAAGCTCATAGTAAATGAGGTAGGGAACACTCTAGGTGTTCACTATATATAAAAAGAAAATCCACCACCAAATTCATATTACACTACTATAGATGATGCACACCCACTACGTAATATCACTAGTGTGCACCATACTACAGTTCTAGCTAGACCACTCATCACTTTCTTAGAGTAGGAGATTGTTGATGGTGATATAAACTTATATGCACTCTTTGTAAGAGCCTACATAGATCATCATCCTATCCAGAGTGTTATCATTGATAATGGGTCAAACATTAGCATGCATACTATCACACTTCTATAAGATTTGGGGTATTTGGAGAAGGATATATCCACTATAGACATAGTTATCAGTGGTTTGGGTGGTCATGTTTAGATATCCATCAAGGACATTATACTTCCACTATAGGTTGGACTAACACATGTGGCCACTATATTCTTATTATTACCTAGTGAAAGTGTATTAAACATGTAATTAGGTAGGCCTTGGATACAATAACTATGAGCCATCCCATCCAAAGTGTATAGATTCCTAAAATATATACATGTAAATTAGGTGGTCATAGTTGAAGGTATTCCATATGAGTATCCTCTACCTATCCCAAAAATAGTTATAACATAGTTAATAGTTAAAACATAGTTACCTGTTACACCATAGTTATCAGTTATGGCTCCAAGCATAGTTCTTATCATTACATCACATAGTTCAATGGAACCATAAGTATAGGTAAGGTCTACTCCTAAAAAATTTCCACTTAAACATACTCTCCCAAAGATACCATTATTAGAGAGACCCTACATCATAGATATGTTTCATATTTTAGAAGGCCTCCCTCTACTCATTTTGTATTAATATCAATCTTATTGAGATATTGGGGTTCTCAGCACAGGGCACCTATGCCACTTACAAATATTTCTACTAGATAGGTCCCTAAGACCCCTAAATTTCCTAGGAAACCACTGTCAGTGTCATAAATTCCTAGCATTACTCCATAGGTAGAGTCATATATAGATCACTTAATGTAGCAGATTCTAGGACCGCAATTATCATTTCACACAACATGTACAATCACAATTCCTTTATTTATCATAGGCCATGATGATAGTGAGTCTCCCATGATACTAATAGGTTAGTATTGTTCCTAACTTCTTGTACATACTTTCCTTCTCTCTTTCTCTTTGTACATACTTCATTTTCATGTTACTTGTACATAAATTATATCTAAAAAATACAAAAATATGCAAATAATTACTCAAAAATACAAAATTATAGATTGTATTCATTTTTATGTTTAAATTTATTATATTTTATAGACACTACATATGTTATATATAATAGTATAGTTAGTTTTATTATACATACATTCTTCACTTGTTCTTGTCGAGTGCTTAAAAATTTATACAAGACTTTGATCTAATATATAGATCCATATTTTCTATTATCCACCCACTAGGGGGCATATAAAATAATACACAAGGTCTCCACTTGACACATTCACCCACTTGGGGAAACCCTCTACACAATTTTGATTACCAAGTATTATCTTTCCATACTCTACATCATAACTTTAATGCTACACTTACTCATATTTTTTGTTGACTATTAATACTTTAGACTCATCATATGCACATCCTAGCTCTTACATAAATTTGTATTACATATTCATGCCTACTTTAGTTTCTATATTACCTGGTTTAGACTTTATTGTATCTATATGCTTCTTTAATTCAAGAGCATTTGATTAGGCCATTATTATCTGGTTGTATGCCACTTCTATTCATAGTATGTATGCTTTGAACATGTACCCATGTCCTTGTGTGTACCTTATAGATTATGTATGTGTAAAATTAAATATGTCCTTATATGTGGCTCTAAGCCAATTTTCTTTTTATTTACATATGTGGACATTTAAACATGTCCTTGTATGTCTTGATTTCTTAGATGTAGTGACATGTGCCCATGTCCTTTATATTATGTCCCCTTGGCATTATTTGCATGCCACATGTGTTTTGTATGTATGATTTCTTGTATGTTTCATGTCCATGATACTTGTCTCCTAATTTTTACACACTCTAGTTTTAAATTCCATGAGGGACCTCATGAATCTCCCCTTCCTACTTGGGTGTCATGATGGACATTAGGCCCTACCCCCTAGTAGCTACCTAGTTTTTACTTAGATTTGTTGTTACATTTATTATTATATCTATATTCACACCCTTGTGAATGATATACATAACATACATATTACATTACAAAATTAGGCTTAAATTCTCTTACATTTTCATGTTATATATGCACATTATATTGGATTATTATGCAGATATCATATATGCTCTCGCTAATACATATTTCATAGAGATATTTATTTTGAGGATAGTTCTTACATATGTTCAACAAGTCCCGTCAAAAGAGGGGGAATTCACAAGAGTTTATCATAGAGATTAGGCTCCTATATTGCATTCATAATACATTTTCATCATACAGGGTCATATTTTAGAAAATTAGACTCAAGTAAACACAATGGGAAAATAGTGACATAGAGAGTAGTATAGTTACACATAAATTAGACTAGGACATTAGAAACCAAATTAGGACACTAGTGCCACATTTGTAATAATGGAACTACTATCCAAGACATGCTGCTACTATCCAATAGTCTCATTTTCAAAAAAAACTAGATTAGATAGAAAAGTATAACCAATATAGTATAATTATTTATAGATTCAGTTATAGATTTATTATTTTTGACCATATTCATACTAATTTAGATCATATTCATACCATTTTAATTAGATTATGGGCATCATACATGGCATCACCATTCACATATTTAGTTCAAATACCTAGATATAGTTTCTTAGAACTTAGTCTAGAATTCATATGCCCATGTATCAAATTTGGGGGCATGTGCATGGCACATTATTTCCATATGATCACTTACACATTGGCTGATTAAATGGAATAAAAAAATCCATGTCATTATCTACACTATATACATATTCCAAGTTACACACTAGTTTCATGCCTTACTCCATCTATAATGTTTGGCATCTCGAGTGGCTTAGAGCCACTTAATATACCCAAGTGACCAAATATATGACATACCTAGTTAGACATTTAAATTTGCTTTGTGAAATTTCAATTTTTAGATACATGTACTAAAAATTGGTTGAAAATGATGGATTTATACCCTAATTGAGTTCTTAAGCCACCTATATGAGAGGGTTGGACACACTATTAGTCTAATCTAAGCTATTCATAGGTCATGATCTACCAAGTAGAGGTGGTTAATGATGGAGTAAAAATTGGATTGAGTTCTTTAGCCACCCATACAGGAGGATTGAACAAGCCATCAACTCAATCTAATCTATTCACCGATTGATCACTATATACATACATACACATGTTATCACTAAGTTTATGCATTGGTTCATGTATCTAGTTAGGTGTGTTCATTCCTTTCCTCTCTCTTATCTCTTTATCAGTTTAATCTTTTGATTTTGATATCTCTTAATCAAGGATTTATTTATGCATATTTCACTTACAGGACACACATTAGAACATGATTCACATACTCATACCCAACTTCACATTCTCAAACCTAGCTTCATGGGCTTCACCTCTTAGGTAAGTCTAGGTATGATTCTTTTTTGATTATCCTAGTCATTTCTCTTTATTGCATTTATATAATAAATGGGGGGGGGAATATAATCACCTAAAACTATTATTTGAGTGATAAGAGTGATAATTGAGACTACTTATTCATATTTTATCCCTATACCTATACTGAATCTTATTATCACACTTATCCAACCTTCATGTGGGTAACATGCATCCCTAGTCAACCCTAAAGCAGTCCCAAACCCTCATTATTTGATACTTGACCTTCATGCCTAATTTTTTGATACTTAGACACTAACACCATAATAAGGACATTAGGACCACATGGTGATAGTGCCCCAAAAATGGCACTAATGTTTTTTACCTCTCCTTTCCCCAAATGGAATATTTTCAAAACTAGAACCTTGTAGGGTTGGTGTAGACCTCTTTTATCACTTGCACAAGTATAAAAAAAATATAAATACATGAATTTTATCAATATAACTAATAGATAGAAATTAGATGAAAAATACACTTTCAAACTCAAAATAATTTATGCACAATTAAGGTTATCAATCCCTATTTTGTGCTTCTTCTACATACTACCATTTACAATAGTCCTAAGATTAAATTACCTAGATTTATTATCTCAAGATTATTCAAGGCACTTAAGGATAATATCATACTAATTAGTATTTAGGTGGGGATAACTACATCATAATTGATCCCTCCTTAGAGTATTGGTATGAAGGCAACTCCCAACACAATAGGGTGTTGAGGATGTTCAGCCTCCCCTACTAATAAATACACTTTTAGCTCATATCAACTAGATGCCCTAGATACATGAAGGATTGAGGTTTGAACATAAAATTAGTTAGTATTGGAAAAATAAAGAGTTTGAAGACTCATGCACACAGGAATAGACCTTAGAGATCCAGACACAGGTGCATCTAGAAGCTCAAGATAGTCCTTCATAGAGGACACTACTACCAATATCAAGACACTACCTCCACATTTATAATAATGGTACTACTATCAAATTATGGATATATTATCTAAGAGGGGTTATAACACTGGAATCTAATTTTAAACACTCATACAATCTTGCACCTCAAATTATAGCACCCAGATCATCTGTCTTAGTTGTTTTCTAGCTAAGTTCTTACTTGCAATATTTATTACTAGTTTTATAAAAATCAAAGCTAGTTAATTTTATAAAAAAATTAGTAGATGTATTTATTACATATTATTTAATTAATTTAGTCTACTTAGATATTTAAAAAGATAATATTTACACTTATTAAGTCTTAAAAGGTTAAAATAGGTACATTTAAGTTTAGCACATTAATTGACATATTTTATATATGATATGTACCCTCGTGCCCTATCATTTCTATATTCTTAACCCTATTTACCCAAGAGGATTCACATCCAAATTAAGGTTAATTTTTTTGTGAAATTGACCTTTGAGAATAATTTTTTCATAGGCATTATCTTGTAGATGCTTATCTCCTATCTTGTTCTAATATTTGTGTTCTTTTTCTCTTTTATCATGGATTACATTGATTACTTTGATGATTATGAATATGAAACCCTTAAAAAATCTCTCCAAATAGGGATCAAAATCCATTAATTTTTAATTAATTTAAGTTCCAAGCCAAATAATATAAAATATTTGAATGATGGTAGCTACTATCCCTCTAATTAGGTCCATGCTCCCATCCTTTCAAGACATGATGCGATCCATCCTAGGGAGGATCCAAAGTAGTTATTTTTACTTATATAACTAAATTGGTTGCACATGGAGATAAAAAAATTTCATTTGATTATGATAATTTTCATTATCTGCATAAGGAAAACATGGAGGATTTGCAAATAATTAATAAAGGGGATGTTCCTTCAAGTTCATTGATCAAAACTTCTCTTATTCTTACATTTCCAAATAATATTTCCATTATTAAGGGTGATGATACCTCTTTGACTTCATTTGATATTGAAAATTTTCAAAAGGTTAACCAAGAAATTATGGTATCCCTACCAAGTCATATTAAGTCACTAATAAAAAGGAAAATTTCCACACTTATAGAGCAAAATAATATTAATGTTCCAAACAAAAGACATGTACCAATTTTAAATAGGGTGTCTAAACTAAATGATATTATTACCACACCAAAAGAGGTTCCTTTAGCAATGCTTCCTCAAGCTCTACTTACTATATATTTACTATACTCACTAGTCAAGTTCTAAAGACATGTTAATCTCTTCAAATAATACACCAATGGTACCAAAATTCAAAGATCCATTAAAATTATCAAAGTATCCAAAATTCAAGGATTATGAACTACACTTATTTTATATAAGGATGATGACACTAATATGTCTATATTTAAAAGATGTGGTACTTTAGAACTAATGATAACACCTATGTCAAACACCACCATCCCAATAGATTATCTTATGTCTATGATGAATAGTATTGGGGATCTTCAAAAGTAAGTTCTTATGCTAAAATTTAATTGGCTTTCCATAATATAAATGCACATGCTACCTTGTTTAATAATAACCCTCTTGCACAATTTATACTTGAATATCCTTATCCACTTGGTTTTGAATTACCACATTTACCTATCTTTGGGCACCATAAGGATCCACTTGACCACATGCTACATTATGTACATTATTTTTTTCAATGGGAAAATAATGACAAACTATTATTAAATGTATTCCATATGGACATTTCTGATGAGGCTCACAATTAGTTCTATAGCTTAACAAAGGGTTTCTTAACCAATTTTAAAAACTTGGAATATGATTTATTCATGGATTTCAATATTCACAAGGTGAAAAAACTTACATTAGAACATTTTCACAATTTCAAACAACAAGATGATGAGTCCCTTCAAGATTATTATTGACATAGAAGATTGCACCCTTGGCAGGAGGCCAAGCTCCTGCCTTCTCCTCGCAACTATGGAAACTCCTCTCTCACCTGTGGGACTGGTGAAGCTAGAGGGGAGAGTCTCTAGATAAGGGCTAGCTCCCTTTGATGCATCATGTTCATTCCAGCAAGTGCTAACACATATGGATATATAGATATATACTGGGGGGATGAAAAGGGAGAAAGATTGTAGGAAAATAAACTACTCTAAGGAGGTGATGCACCAAAATGAAATGACCTTCTCACATCCACACTTGAAACCAAACAAATTCATACATACGCTTCACACTTGGCAGAAGAACTAGACTGTAAAAGATTAACAGGGAGGTTTGAATGAAAATACAAAGAATATAGGTTCACCAAAGGTGCTGTGAAATGCACACTTGCTAGGTAACTCCTTCTATTTCTGCACCTCCAAATAGAACTCTCCTTACCAGTATATAAAAGGGGCACTTTATAGACAATAGATACATTGGTATTGAACCTATGAAAGAATAAAAAAAAACAATGACTAAACACAAATCAACACTCAACACATACACAAAAATGTCTATCCAAGATAGAGGTAAAAAACTACATTTATTGATTCAGGTGGAAATTTTGCTAGGGCTGCGCCTTACAAATGTGGAAGATCCCTCTTAAAATGACAAGTCTTCAATATATAGGAGAATTAAGGAGGCCCATTTGGTGCTCCTTTTTTACAAGTGGCCTATCATGTCCCTTCATTGGGAAGAACAAGTCACTCAAAACATTAATGAGCTGTGCGCTTTGTCTATTTGAAGTCTGCCTTTTCAAGGTCAATACATGGTTTATCTACTCATTAAATGTAAAATGGAGAAACTGATTGTATTTCTAGCTATTTGCATCCCCAATGATCAATTCATAGGAACTATTTCACCTACTAGAGTCACTTCTAAAATTGGTGCCATTTAGACTAATTGCTCGCTTGTTCCATGCTTGTCTCCTTGTTTTTTCTCAATTTTGTCTCTTCTGGCTCTTTCAGCCCTCAGGGACAAATTCTTAGCGGGTCACTACATTCTAGCCCCTTGGTTAGCTCTCTCTCAGTTTGAAAACAAATGACCATTTTGTTTTGATAACTTTGACGTTCATACAGCTGTCATTGGTTTGAAAACCAATGGCTAACTTGTTTTGTTAATTTTGACATCCTTCGGGACGTCACCGTCCCTGTCAAAACATCATCGAGTCTTCATGGCTTCTCTACGGCTTTGCTTCCTCTTAGCACCTTTCCTAGGAAGGTGACCCTTTAGCTCTTTGAAAGTGTCCCCTTTGTGTTTGGTTGAGAGTCCCTCGTAAGGGCACCTACCCTTCGGGGTCCTTCAGCGGGTCCTTTGGTCCTCTAAATTTTTCCCTGGGTTTTATTTGTTCTGTGTATTTTCTGTGGGCTTTTGTTCACAGACATTTTACCACAAATAAAAAGTTCACAAAAATTCTACATGACCTTTGATTTTTGATTTGAGCTGTGCCTGAATTCCTTCAGACTTTTTGTCTGAAGGAATTCCTTCAAGCAAAAAGTCTAAAGGAATTCGGGACTTAGTCAATTTTGACAAATTTGAACTTTAAACTTTGAACAAAACCAAACTTACCTGGGTTCTTTTATTTTGAAGCATCTTCCCTCTGCTAGGGCATTTTGAACTTGAAGACTCCCCTTCGGCCAAGGGCATACCTTTGAACCAAGCCATTGAACCAAAAATGGTTCAACGGTTCAAGGTTTCAACCATTGCATGCCGATGAACTAGTGAACCAAGGCTGATGAACTTCTTGCTTTGAACCAAGCCCATTGAACCAAAAATGGTTCAATGGTTCAATGGTTCAACCATTGATGAATCAAGATGTTGAACTTGAAGATGGACCCTTTGAACCAAAGGTCGTTGAACCACTTGAACTAGGCCATGAACCAAACTCATTGAACTTGTGCAACCTGAAAAAGACTGGCATTGAATAACAAGGGAATAAGGGGACCAAAAATTTTGATTGAAGGAAAAATTTGGTCAACAAACTAGTGATTCCTAGGGGAAGCATGCCTTCTATGCATAGAGACTAGTTGCCTTGCAGTCCATTGGGCACGGAGTCAGATGGTAACTTGGAAAACCAACAATAGCTCTAATAAATATTAGAACCAGTCACACAGATCTACCTCTAAGGAAATGAAAGCACACAAAAGACTAAGAAAACTACTACCTATGCAACAACACTTAGGGAAAATAGGGAAAGAAAGCAAGGGAAAATATATACAAATGGAAGGAGACTCAGTGGCAATGCTTCAGATGTATCCCATTAACTAGGATATGTAGTTCTTCACCATCAAACTTGGAGAGTTGGAATGTATTATGCTACTTGCACTGAGTGATTTGTATGGACCACTCCATAGGGTGTTAAATTTTGCATGCTTTCTAGGCTTAGCTTAGTCTTCATCCCATTTCAAGACAATATCTCCTTCAGAGAAATCTTTTGATTAAGATTTCTTGTCGAAGTGTCTCTTCACTTGCTGTTGGCGACTGGTCATAGAAGCCATAACCTGGTCCCTTGTCTCTTGTAGCTCCATCAGCTTGCACAGCCTAACTTCCATTCTACTTCCTTCTTCAAATTGTAGCTTGTGAGTGAGGTTTAGTGTTGGCAATTCAAGTGAGATAAGAAGCCTAGCTTCCCTTCCATATACGAGTGTATATGGAGAGTTTTTGATTGCTCTCTTCTGAGTGATTTGATCGGCTCACAGAGCTGTCTTTAGCTTGGCATGCCAAGTCCTCTAATTTTCTTCCATGGTCCTCTTTATGATTCTGATCAAATTTTTGTTGGTGGACTTAGCCAGCCCATTCCCCTACAGGTAGTAATTGGATGAAGTGTTGAGGTATATGCCATACCTTAGCACCCATTCACTTGTTTTGGTCCCTAGAAAAGCCAAGGCGTTATCTGAGATTATGGTGGCTGAGACCCCAAATCTTGTTACCAAGTCCTCATAAAACTCCAGGACCACACTTTCATTTACCTCTTTCAGAGCAATAGCCTCACCCACCTTGTGAAATAGTTTGTAGTAGTCAGGACCCACTTGTGTCCAACACTGGAGGGAGGATTGATCATCCCTATGAAATCCAGGCCCCACTACATGAATGGTTGCTCCACCTGAATAGGCTGTAGAGGCATGGCAGCCAACTATTGTTTCCCATCAAAAAGTGCACACTTTTGGCACTTTTTTACCCAGGCATGGGTGTCCTTAAAAAGAGTAGGCCAAAAATAGCTAGCTCTCATTATCCTTGCTGTAATAGCTCTAGGAGCAAAATGACCACTTACTGGCCCATTATGGAAATCAGACAGTACCTTATCAGCCTATTTTGGGTCAATGCACTTTAGAAGAACCCCAGAGAGATCCTTCCTAATTAATACTCCATCAACCAAAACATAAGGGAGAGACTAGAGCCTGAAGTACCTTCTTCTGGTCCTATCAAGACTTTGTGGGCACTCACCAATGAGAAGGAAATGCCTCAGGTCTGACGTCTAATCCTTTATGACAGCTGGTTCTTCTGTAGTGGCTGTATCATGAACTAACAAGCTATCTTCCCTTTTTTGCTTGAAGTATATAGCAAGCTATTCATACAAGCCTCTTCCCCTCACCAGCTTGGTAATCTTGATGGCTACGTCATACTCCATCACCTTGGTGATCCACCCTGCTCTCTTCTCATTTAGGTCTCGATTGGTCAAGAAATCCTTGATGCTAGGATGTGGGACCATAAGGTGAATCCTACTATTAGACAACATATGCCTAAATTTCTTCAGGCTCTACACTAAGGCCAAGACTTGCTTCTCTATGCATGTGTATCTAAATTCAAAATCCTCTAACCCTTGGCTAAAAAAAGCAAGTGGTTACTCGAGGTCATCACCATTTTCTTGGGTAAGCATGGCAAAGATCACCTCTTCACTACTGAAAGTGTAGAGGTTGAAGTCTTTGTTGAAGTCGGGGCTGATCAAAGTAAGGGCCTAGGTTATGGCCTACCTTATGGCTTCAAAACTATCCTTCCTTTGTGTCATCCACTTGAAATCCTCACCCTTCCTTAGCGTAGAGGTCAGGGGCTTGACTATTTTTATGAAGTTTGAAATGAATCTTTGAATGAAATTTATCTTGCCAAAGAAACTCTGCAGGCCTTTCTTGTGCTTTGGTAGGGACATCTCTAGGATAAAATGAACTCTCTCGAGGTCAATGGATAATCCTTCCTTAAACATGATGTGGCTAAGGAGTTTCCCCTCATGAATAGAAAACACACATTTCTTTGGATTAAGAGAGATGCCAAATTCCTTGCACCTTTCAAAAATTTGCCTGAGGTGTTCTATGTGTTGGCTCACTTCCCTGGAGAATACCATCACATCATCAACGTATACCAACACATTATTGTTTATTAAGCCTCCAAAATCCATGTCCATGGCTTGCTGAAAAGTAGCACCAACATTAGCCAGCCCGAATGGCATCTTCTTGTAGGCAAATTTTCCCCATTTAGTGGTGAAGGCCGTCTTGTGCTGGTCACTACCTTGCACTAGAATCTAATTATACCCTAAATAACCATATAGGAGGGAGAAATGCTCACTACCTGTTACCTTTTAGAGGATCTAATCCATGCTTAGAAGGGGATAATGGTCTTTTAAAGAGACTTTATTAAGGTCTTTAAAGTTGACACATAGCCTGATCTCCCCATTCTTCTTTCTAAAAAGAATAAGGTTGGTCAGCCAAGAGGAATGCTTGATTAGAAATATAATTCTAGACTCAATCAATTTGGCCAGTTCCCTCTGCATGAGGGGCTCAATTATCAGATTGACAAGTCTTTGCTTCTACGTGACTGGCCTGGCACCTTCTTCTAATTTGATGGTGTGATAGGTGAGTCTTGGGTCGAAGCCCTTTAAATCACTATAATCCCAAGAAAAGACATCAGAGAAATCTTGACACAACAAAATGAAAGCCCACCTTTCTTGAATAGTGCAAACTTTTCTAAGTGCAAGTGGCTTGTCCTTGAAGATCTCAAACATTTCATAATTCTCCTCTTTAGTTGTGATGCATACCTTGTCTTTCTTCAATTGGTCATCTCAATTGAAGATGCTCTCAAGAGTAACCAAACCTTTAGGAAGCTTATTGTTCTTCAATTGAATAATCTGGTTGCCATATTGCTTCTGCAACTTTGCCTAGTTCTATGTTGTCAACTCAGCTTCGTCCTTCAAGAAGAAAGCTATTTCCTGGTCATTTTTGAAAACCTGCCAATTTGTAATGTTTTTGAGGATAAAGGGTCAAAATACCACCTTCAAGTGGTGTGAACCACAATTTCAACTTATTTCCCTTGAAACATCAGACTAAGCACCAATTGCTGCTAGCCTATCCACTTCTTTATTCTGCTTTCTGGGAATGGAAGTGATATTGAAAGCAAGGAAATCTTCCACCAGGTCCTAGACCCTGTGCTTGTAGGATTTCAGCAAGGAATTCTTGGTCAAATTTTGGCCTTTCACCTGATTTACAATCATCTCACTATCTCCCAAAACTTACAACTCCTTGATCCCTCTTTTTCTTACCCATTCTAGACCATGGATAAGGGAATCATATTTTGCAACATTGCTTGTGCAAGAGAACTAGAAATGGAAAGCTAAAAATTACCTATCCCTTGAAGGGGAGACTAACATCACCCCACCTCTAGCTCCCAGCCTACTTCTAGAACCATCAAAATATAGCTGCCATAGGCCTAGGTCTTCTTGGTTTGCCTTCATTATGTTTGGTATGAAGGCACCCTCTTCGTGCATGCAGTAGACTCCAAGGTCTGTCTCCTCTATGAACTTTTAAGGATCATGCTCGAAGTTATCATTTCCCCACTCATCCAAGAGTAGGTCTATGACTCCTTCAAGAGTAGAGGATGGAGATTGATCTGTCTGGGACTCTTCTGGGTCGATAATGGTGTAACTGACATTTGCTGCCTTGGGCGAATATGGTTCTAGATGGTCCTTATAGAGTGGCTCAGATTTGATCCTTACCTTGGTCCCATACTTGGTTCTAAAAACCAGATAGGACCAATTCACTGCTAGATAACCACCTATTTTTGATGTGAAGTCCCTGGACAAGCAAATTATGAAATAAGGAGGAACATCTGCTACCATTATATCATGGGGAATTGAGAAGGTTGGGCAAGCATGTAATGTCAAGCCTAAACCCTTCACAATCCCAACTATTTTTGCAGGTGTCCTATCTAGCTGCAGGACTCCTTTGTTCATCTCTTCATATTTTAGTCCCATCTTGTTAGCTATGCACTTGGGCATCACTGAGGTGCTAGCCCCACTATCAATTATGTAGTTGTGTACCAAAAAATCCCCTATGACCAATTATACATAGAAAGGGTGAATTTTCTCTTCCTTCTTTACCTAACCTGAAGTGGAAGGCTGTCCATTTGTCATCAAGACATTATCAGTGCTTGCTAGGATATCTTGGTGATCTAGCTCATGTAATTCCTTCTTCAATACATCCTTTTGTCCTGGAAGAGATAATGAATCCCATAAAGATATGTTCATATGCAGCTTCTTCATCTAGTCCACTATATTGAGCTAGGGACTGCCTCCCTTCAAGCTTTCTTTGGGACTAATTCCAACCTGAGTTATAGGCTGAGGGGCTAAAGGAACAAATGGCTATCTAAAGTTTGGGGCTTTCTGATTTGAGTGTGATGGAGAAGGTGTAGGTACCGCTTGGGTGGATGCTTGGACTTCTCCCATTGCTCTACTCTTAAATTTTGTGTTGGCTGTAAAACAATCGACTTGGTTATCTGGGACACCCACATAATTTACCAAATAAAATTGCCTTTCTAGATGATTCATGAGGGAAGAATCAGGCTGGGCCTAATTGCTATTTGTGCTGGGTTGCATTGGAGCCTCAAAAATTTGGGAATGAGTAGCTACCTAATTGTCTACATTTTGGAAATAACTCATCATCTCATTGTGTAAATAGCCTATTTTTGACCATATCCCATGGTCAAACAACTTGGTTGCTCCTATATTAGATTTTTCTAAACAGGCACCATGACTTTAGATGATGAAGGGGGGCCTAAGTTGTAGTTTTGAAATGGCCTAGTCTAAGTGAGCTGACCCTGTCCTTGATTATAGTTTTGGAAAGGGGGTCTAGGGGCTTGACCATAATGTTGGTATCCCTGATTCGATCTGTTGTTTTGAGCTTTCTACCTTTTAAGAGCTACAAGTTCATTTGACATGCTCTGCAAAAAACTCTTAACTTCATGAAGCTCATTGGATATAATAGTAGCTAGTTTCTCAATGCTAGGTAGGGGAGCTAATGTGGGAGCAACAGTCTCAATTGGGGGCAACATTTCTAGGAAAAGTGGCATGTGAGGTCTAGGGGCTATTTTCCTAGCCTATACTAAGCAATTTTTAGCTGCTATGGCTATGTCATAAGCAGGAGGTAGTATATGTCCTCCCATGGATTGTATCATCACAAAAATATCACTATTTAATGCTCTTAAATAGTACAGGAAAGCATAGTTGGGAGTCAGTCTTACCAAAATGGGAATTCTATCCCAAGTCTTTTGAAACCATGTGTTGAAATCCTGCATATACTCATGTGGAGCTCTTTTTATGGTCATTATCTGCTCAGCAAGCAAGAGGTAATCACTCTTTTCCCCAAAGTAGTCTATCAACTGAGTACCCAATTCATTCTAGGAATGGATTGAATTTATAGGCAAAGTTTCATACCAGTCAAGAGCCTTGCCTTTGAGAGACAATGTCAACAATATGATGGTGATATTTTCCTCTGTGACATTTTGAATATTACAGAGGTTAGAAATATTTCTAATGTGCTCGATGACTGTAATTGGCCCCTCTTCATTAAAAAAGGGCACATTTCTTAGGGCTGTTCCTAGAATTGGATCATAATGTGGGAGGTTTAAGGGGCTTTGACCATGAAAAGCCATAAAAGGTAATTCCATAGCTAGGATGGGCTGTAGCTATGGCTTTGCAACATATGCATCCCTTACAACAGGTTTGGGAGGGTGGCTTGTTGAATAAGGATGGGTCTTCTCAAACCTTAGTCTCTTTGCAGAGTTCAAAGGCAACTCAACAAAATCAAAGGGAACCCCTTTAGAAGCAGACCTTGTGGTGACTTTAGGCATAGAAAGTTAAGAAAATTGGTCTTGATTTGAAAACTAAAGCTCTTACCAGTGGAGTCACTAGATGCTAGAAATCTTGACTTGCTGTATCAGGACCAGCATCAATCCTAAAATCTTACTGAGTTATAAAAATGTGTCCCACCAGGCATGCTAAAACTATTGACATAGAAGATTGCACCCTTGGGAGGAGGCCAAGCTCCTACCTTATCCTCGCAACTATGGAAACTCCTCTCTCACCTATAGGACTGGTGAAATTGGAGGGGAGAGTCTCTAGATAAGGGCTATCTCCCTTTGATGCATCATGTTCATTCCAGCAAGTGCTAACACATATGGATATATAGATATATACTAGGGGGGATGAAAAGGGAGAAAGATTGTAGGAAAATAAACTACTCTAAGGAGGTGATACACCAAAATTAAATGACCTTTCCACATCCACACTTGAAACTAGACAAATGCATACATACGGTTCACACTTGGCAGAAGAACCAAACTGCAAAAGCTTGATAGGGAGGTTTGAATGAAAATATAGAGAATAGAGGTTCACCAAAGGTGCTGTGAAATGCACACTTGCAAGGTAACTCCATCTATTTCTACACCTCTAAATAAAGCTCTCCTTACCAGTCTGCAAAAAGGGCACTTTGTAGACAACAAATACGTTGGTATTAAACCTATGAAAGCATCAAGAAAATAATGACTAAACACAAATCAACACTCAACACATACACATAAATGTCTATCCAAGATAGAGGTAAAAAATTATGTTTATTAATTTAGGTGGAAATTTTGCCAGGGATGCACCTTTCAAATGTGGAAGATCCCTCTTAAAATGACAAGTCTTCAATATATAGAAGAAGCAAGGAGGCCCATTTGGCACTCATTTTTTACAAGTGGCCTATCACGTCCCTTCATTGGGAAGAATAAGTCACTCAAAACATTAATGAGCTATGCACTTTGTCTATTTGAAGTCTGCCTTTTCAAGGTCAATACATGGTTTGTCTACTCATTAAATGTAAAATGGAGAAACTGGTTACATTACTAGCTATTTGTGTCCCCAATGATCAATTCATAAGAACTATTTTACTAGCTGGAGTCACTTCTCAAATTGGTGCCACTTGGACTAACTGCTCACTCATTCCATGCTTGTCTCCTTGTCTTTTCTCAATTTTGTCTCTTCTAGCTCCTTCAGCCCTCAGGGGTGAATTCTTAGTGGGTCATTTCATTTTGGCCCCTTGGTTAGCTCTCTCTTAGTTTGAAAACAAATGACCATTTTGTTTTGCTAACTTTTATGTTCATATGGCTGTCATTGGTTTGAAAACCAATGGTTAACTTGTTTTGTTAATTTTGACATCCTTCAAGACGTCACCGTCCCTGTCAAAACGTCATCGGGTCTTCATGGATTCTTTGTGGCTTTGCTTCCTCTTAGTACCTTTTCAAGGAAGGTGACCCTATGGCTCTTTGAAAGTGTCCCCTTTGTGTTTGGTTGAGAGTCCTCTGCAAGGGCACCTACCCTTTGGGGTCCTTCAGTGGGTCCTTTGGTCCTCCACATTTTTCCCTGGGTTTTGTTTGTTCTGTGTATTTTTTGTGGGCTTTTGTCCACAGACATTTTCCCGAGGACAAAAAGTACATGGAAATTCTACCCAACCTTTGCTTTTTAATTTGAGGTACACCCAAATTCCTTTGTACTTTTTATCTGAAGGAATTCCTTAGGGCAAAAAGTCTGAAGGAATTTGGGTGCAGCTCAATTTTGACAAATTTGAACTTTAAACAAAACTGAACTTACCCAGGTCCTTTTCTTTTGAAGCACCTGCCCTCCACTAGGGCATTTTGAACTTAAATACTCCCCTTCGACCAAGGGCATACCTTTGAACCAAGCTATTGAACCAAAAATGGTTCAACAGTTTAGGGGTTCAACCATTACGCGTCGATGAACTAGTGAACCAAGGCTGATGAACTTCTTACTTTGAACCAAGCCCATTGAACCAAGCCCATTAAACCAAAAATAGTTCAATGGTTTAATGGTTCAACTATTGATGAATTGAGATGTTGAACTTGAAGATGGACCCTTTGATCCAAAGGTCGCTGAACCACTTGAACTAGGCCATGAACCAAACTCATTGAACTTGTGCAACCTGAAAATGACTAGCATTGAATAGAAAGGGAAGAAGGGGACCAAAAATTTTGCTTGAAGGCAAAATTTTTTCAACAATTATACTATTTGATTCAAAAGTACATCATATGATCTAGCATTTAGATCCTCAAATTTGGAACTACAATTTATATTTAGTAGAAGATTTACCCATTAAAGGAAAGAGCATTGCATAAAAACTATGAGTCCATTAATTTACATGTGGATGTACATAGATATACTATATTCATACTTATAAAATAAAGATTAGAATTTTTCCTTATAAGTATCAAAGTTTTATCTCTCAAGTAAAGGAAAGAGATCAATTGCCTAAAGAATTTTATGAACAAAAATATGACATTCCTAATCTCGATATGACCAATATACAAATGTTACTTAACATTGGACCCATCCAAGGTCCAAGTCCCATAAAATAATCTCAAAATGAATAAAAAATCAACCATCCATGCCAACAAGATTTAATAATTAAATTATAAATGGGTGGTGATTATTTTTGGGATAACCATGTTGATCCTACATAGATGAAAACTAATTGTAATGTAAGATATTTGTAATAAATGAGATTCAATTTAAAAAAATTAAAAAACATAGGAGGTTAGAAATACTCATTAGGAAACATAACAACACCAATTTCTTGTGGTCATAAAGTAAGTCAAACATGGGTTTGGTTTATGACTACGACAACTCCATATGCATTTATACTTGTTACCCTTGAGATATACCAAATAGAATTTAAAAATTACCAAAATAAACAAGGCATTCATTTTCCTCATGAAGACAAATTAATAAATATTTCAAGTGATAGCATTACATATTCTACTATACATGTAAAACATGATGATTAACATTCCATGTCCCTTTTCAACTTATCCAATCATGATGCAAACAATGTAAAAGATCCAACTTAAGGTTGCAAGGTTCACAATGGGATAATATATCTATGACCATTGATTGGATGGAATCATATGATGATCTTTCCTAATCATCACAATTACAAAAAATACCAAAAATGTCAAAAACATTCAAAAATACAAAAACATTTTTGGCACCTACATGTTCTATTGGATCCTTGGCATATATGTGTTAGCTCCATGTTGAGGGATAGCATATAATTTAATTTTACATACACATATACAATCATACAAAGATACATGAGACACCTATGGGTGTTGTAATTTCCCTTGACTCATGTCACTAGGATGTTGGGGGACTCCATCTTCTACAATATTGATACACATAAGTTATATGATTTGATGATCACTCTAAACTATCATGTTGGAAGTTAAATATGTAATTACGCATGAATATTATCCATGATTATACATTACACAGGGTACTTGATATGATATGTAATTGATATTTTATTCTAACACATTTTAACCATGGTATACTATGACATGTTTATAATGGTTACTTATAATTTTCATTTACACACTTTCTTGAGTGTTTTGCCTTGTTATTTTATTATTTTTTAAGCATTTGAATATTCTCTATTTTATGTGTCCCACATGTCTACGTATACTTTTTTGGACATTTGAATATGCCATTGCCTTATTGGAAATTTGAATATATCATTGCTTATTGTATGGACATTTGAATATGTCATTCCCTACTTTTATAGACATTTGACTAAGTCATGTCCATTTAATTTTATGTCATTTAAACATGCCCCTTGTTTATAGTCTCCTTAGACCATTGCCTTTTGACTTGATTTTAAGTACTCTTGTGTGTATGTTTGTTGAGTTTATACTATTACTATTTATACATTGACATCATATTTATAAAGTATCTTAGGCATACATCTGATCACATTGGTTCTATGTGTAGACACTCATTTTTGACCACTTATATTTCTAAACTAGGATTCAAATCAATTTATAAAAAATGATGCAATTTAAGAGTAGAAATTACCTAGATGCCCAAATTTATCCATGTAAGGGATTTAATTACCTAGAAACATGTTGAGGCTTGATTATTTAGTGTATTACCCTATAAGTACTAATAACCTAGCTTGGATTCAAACCTAATCAAATTGTGACCTAAAAATTTGACATTCTTGGCATGTTGATATATTAATGTAAAACATTTGAAAATAATTCATAAAAAACAAAAACCCTAAACAAGATTAATTAAAAAATCAACTCTCAATTAGCTTGCTTAATTAAAAATTCCAAGTTGAAATAGAGAATTACATTTATCTAAAAATGGAAATTTTCAATAAATATGAGGTCAAAATCAAGGGATATAATAATATGTTTTATTAATTCCTAAAATTCAAGAAAAGGTGTGTCACACCCTCATAAATATATTCAATGAGTTGTCATGGATCATAAATATACAAAATGATTTGTCAAGCCTTAATGATTGCTTTGACCTAACCCAGGGTTAACCTAACTCAACCTAGGTAAATTTAGACTCAACTAAAGTTAGAACTAAACCTAACCTCCCTAGGAGAAGAGTTTGTTTTGAAACCTATAAATAAAAGTTCCCTCACTCTACCTAAACAAAATTTTGTGTGTAAATTTATTCTACATGAATGCCATCAATAATCCATCAAATTAATGTTATAATGCCAAATTGATATCAAAAATATTCACACCAATCCAAGCCAAAAAAATCCATATGTTGCCTTATAGAAATCTTGCTAAGATTTAGAATACATTGATGAAAGTCTCTAATGCCATAATCTTAGAAAGAACATCTTCTATGCTAACAAGTGAACACTAATTTTGATAAGGGAGGTAATATTGTTGTATGTTTTTTTTCTCTTATTTTTAATTTTGTTTATTTTCTTAAGTTCCCCCTAGTACTTAGGGAAGAGTGGTTTATTTTAATTGCATTTTTATACTTGAATTCTCATTTGATTCAGTAACAAGGAACTAAAAACATTTATTTGTTATTTAGATTCCTAATGTTACACAATGGCATGTTTGGTGGGACCACGCATCCTGTATGCACTAAATGAATGACGTATAACCTTTAAAATTTATAAAAACATCATTTACATCTTCTGGTTTTCAATTTTATGCCCAAAATTCTTGTCATTTTATTTAGTCACTAATATATGAATTTACCATATTAATCAGTGACTTCAATTATTCTATCCTCTATTTTGAGATCATTTATTTTGTTGAAATCAATGAATTCACATTGGTGAATTCATTAGAAATAGTGACATTGATTTATGGTGAAATTGATGGCATTGACCTATGTAAATTGAGCTATGTGTAAATGGTGACATTGATAAACACAAATAACAACTTCGACCCCACATTTCAATATCTTAATTAGGTATATTTACTTATGATTTTGGTGACTTCACCCCTATCTAAGGACAAATTCACCATATATTTATTTCTATATATCTATTATGTAGAGAAATTGGGGACTTAACTGGAATTAATGACTTCACTTTGTTATAAAATCATTGACTTCGCTCTATGTAAAGCAAAAACTTCAGAGTTGAAAATGAAAATTTGTTTGTTGATTGGCATTTTTGCATAAGGAAAAGAGAAACCCATAGCATTTTTGTATTAACTTAAGTTGAGAAGAGAGGTATAAACACTTCTAAATTTTCATACACATTTTCATTTTAGTGCTTAAAATTAACCTAACATAACTTATCTTTTTACATTTCAATTTTACAGGAGAAAACAAGGCCAAGGGGCCAAAACTTCATTCACATCTTGTTTGGTTATTTTAAAATAAAAATTAAATTTAGATGAGAGCTCTTAAGAGCTTTTTAATTTTCCTTATTCTTTATTTTTTAGTTATCTTCAAAGTTCTTAGATTAATTTGTTTGTGGAAAAATGAACTTTGTGTGTAATTTATCCCCCTGTCTCCTTTAGTGAACTTAGTTTGCCAAAAACACTTTATTTATTACCTTATTTATTTAGCCTAGAATTGAAGAAACATCACATATGATCTAACCAAGCTTAGAGTGACTTGGGTGACTCATAAATGACCTCTAAAGTTATTGTAATTTTCATTTGTTTATTTTTTCTACATTGGCTTGTGGGTAGGAGTTCATTGTCTCCTCACAATTTCTTTAGGGGTGCATTGGTTTGGGGTTTCATATCCCAGCATCATACCAACCCCATTACATGGTGGGGTATATAAATTGGGTACATGATACTAGGATTGAATAGTGGATAAGTGTTTGGCCTACTAATCTTAATGAAAACCTAGATTAGTTAACACTAAACACCAAACTTCACTAAGCACTACACAAATGAAGCCATTATGTAAAGGACTAAACCTTTTAATATCAAGTTATCAAGTTTCAATCCATTTGATGTGATGTACCCTTGTGTTATCCATACTTAGGACTATTTAGATCATATTAAAACCTATATATTTTAGTCAAACTCACTTTATTGTATAATATCTTGCCAAATGCTAAATGATTCACACTCTAAGTTCATGCCATGTACCAATGCTTGAGAGATAGAGGGGGATTAAAAAATATACCTACATGTGATTTTTAATTTTTGGATTAAAGCTTAATTCATTTTGAACATTTGTATATGGGTGTAAACTTTGGTAGAAGCTATGCACACCTTGTTAGTTTTAGGGATAGGATGTGCACTTAGTGCTTTTTCTATTTTCTTTTATTAGCACTATTTGGGTCTAAAATTGTTTGTATTCCAAAGTAAAAATGAGTATAAACCTTCACATGATACACACCCCTTTTAAATAAGAGGTGTTACTCTTCCCATTTTATTTCAAACATTTACCTTGGATTTTATTACAAAATCATTTGTGTGCCACTTATTTAATGCGGAATTGTTACTCTGTGAATTTTGTTTCAAACATTTACCTTAGATTTTTATCCAAAACCATTGTTTACCACTTGCTCTAGATGGATAATTTTTATGCTACCATTTTTTATTCCAAAAAATTGTCTTGATTGAAATTAAATTCCAAGACCATTCATACCTTTTGTTTCAATATGTGTGGTTATACTATGCATTTGAGTCTAGACTATTTGCCTTAGAAAATCTAAGTATCTTAAATTAAATTTGAAATTAATTTTTTCAAAGTTCAAATCCTTAATTAACTAGGTATACACCAAATCCCTATATAATTTGGGCTTAGGTGGTCTAAATTTTGAATTTGGATTATGTTCTTGGATTGATTTCTTATTTGATCTAAAGACCCCTTGCCTAGATTTAAAACTTGTTTATTATCATGTGCCTTATTTTAGCATCCTTTGTGTCAAGTTTTATTGCCATGTGCCTTGTTTATAATTTGTTATGCTAAGTTATAAAATGTCATAGTTAAATTTACCAAATAATATTTTATGAGACAATTACCAAGACTTTTGTGATCTAAATAATGAGTCTTTATGAACTAATTATCAATTTTTTCCAAGCCAATTACTTTACAATTAGATTGTTTTCAAGTCTTGATAATTTACTGAGTTTATCCAAGATAATTGACTTATATTTAGATTTAATTTTTAAGTTCTTATTTAAACTTGACATTATTTTCCATATTGATGATTATAACTACCTTTGGGAAAATCATTATCCTTTCAAACCTAGTTTAGAATTATAGCTTTGTGCCTTTTGACCAAAGACCTATCACTTTTTATATTTTTTTTGACCTAGTTCATGATTATTCTACCTTATCTAGACACATTTTACACTAATTATAATTACCTTTGGGATAATCAGTACCTTTGTTAGATCAGTTTCACATTTTTATTCTACCCTTTCCTTAGATCTAAATTAGTTGTTTTGCATTTAGACCTATTTTTATAGAGCTAAATGTTGATTTACTTAAACCTTAGTTTTTTTCCACATTAGACCTTATTTTTCAAAGACCTAGTCATAGATTCAAACATGCCTCATTATATATGTAGTGAGAGTATGCACACTATGAACTATGAAACAGTTGTTACTCGTGACCCTTTTATTCAAGAAAAATATGGTGATGATATAAAATATGATATGGATCCATATAACTCTTTTAATATTTCATATTAAGAATAAATCCATGACCCAATAACATATTACTTGGTAAAAACACCATCCTATCCAAGCCAAGATCAAGAATAAATGACACAATACCTTTATAAAATGACACTTATTATCAAATGAAGCCAATAACGACATCCTTAATATGTGAAAATTATAAAAATTTATGGTCCATAATTTTTTGATCACCATTTGATAGAAAGAAAAGATGAAATTCTAGTCAGGGTAGTAAAAATAGGAGCCATATTTCCATTAGACTTCCCACATGAAAGTCTATCTAGTTTGATTATAAAACCTAGTGACATGCCTCATAATCAATAATTTGAATAGGCAATAAACAATTATAATAAATATTTAGTGAAAATACCTCAAAAAATATAAAGTGCACTTATGAAAGGAAAAATTCCCATGGATGATCAATTAGAGTAAGTACAACAAGTGTAGGAAAATTACCTTAACCTAGCTCTGAATTTCAATGCCATGGTTGTTTAAAACATGCCACTTATAGAGATATATCATTTAGTAAGGACACATAAACATTATTTAGGCTATGTAAATTATAACTTAGACCCCTTTAGCCTAAGCACATTGGTAGTATAAATGTATAATCTCCTAATTACGATATAAGAAACTATAACTCATATCGAAGACCTCACATAAAATATAATGGATAGAATGCAAGTGCATTCCAATGTGAACCAATATGGGTCTAATATGATTATGAGAAACACACAATATATTAATCCAAATAATACTTTAGGTGTCTTACAACAACAAGAAACATGTACGCCGAGTTCCCAAACATAAAAAGCAACTTCCACTCCTTAATCAATTACTTACTCAAGTATGAAACAAGGGGAAATGATCAAAAAACATGCCAATATAATAGATCAATAATTTATAAACACTACTCTACCTCAATAGGTGGTAAAAAATTTTATAACACAAAAATCACAAACCAATATACTAAAAACATCACAAATCTTGCCTAATGTGCAACATGTTTTTATTGGTCAACAAAAAGTGCTAGTTTGTAAAAAAAAATTACCAAACCCTCAAAAAGTTCCTAATTAACAAGAAATGTTTAATTAATAATAAGGTACCAATGTATAATAGGTACCAAGTTCCAATATTTTTTTTTACCCAATCCATATCACACATATAAAAGGGATATAACTTACAACACATTTAAAAATAGGGATTTAACCATCAATGTGTTCCCTTCATATAATAGGGCTTGATGAGTAGACAATAAGTTTTACCCAAACCTTGTAATATGAGTATATTCCACCTAGAAAAATGCTATTAACATAACCATAATTCATCAACCAAATCCATATTACCAACCCTAACTAGAATGTCTACCAATAATAATGTATTCCATATCAATAGTATAATCCAAATACACAGATACATATTGTTGGTCATCTGACCAATAAAAAAAACATTCCATAGTATGTTGTTCCTTCATACCCTAGTCAAGGTAATCCACCCTTGACCGTGTACCCAAACAACAATAGGCCACACCATCTAATTTCCTAGTTTAAGAGCTTGCTTAAATCAAGGATACAATTCAAGCCATTCAAACTAGGTAGTAAGCAAATAAGTTCAAACTAGATTATGGATTACCTCCAAATATGTATTACCTCCAAATACCATTTATTCTAGGTTATGAGTTGCACAAATTTGATAAATACAAGGGCAAAGATAAACCCAAAGAGCATTTAAAAGAATTATTTATTTCTTTCCAACCAGTGGCCTACAATGAAATATATTTGATTCTCATCTTCTCAAGAAGTTTATTCTGACATGCCTTGAAATGGCTTCTAAAACTACCAAATAATTCTATACTAGACTTTGATGACCTTTATGAGAATTTTGTACATCATTTATCATATAATCTAAAACATGAGATTATAATTTTAGATTTGGGCTAAGAAAAAAAAAGAAATGGTGAAATCTTTACTACTTATTTACAATGGTGAAGAACACTTGCAATCCAGTTCACTCATAATTTTTTAGACAAGCAATTGTTCATGATATTTAATAGGAGCCTACATAGTGAGATATCTTACCATTTCAAGCTATAATGTCCTCACATGTTTGAATTAGTTATTAAGAAAGGGATAAAGATTGAGAAGGACCTTGTAAATAAAGTGATCATTAATCTATCTTCTTCCAACCAAAGCCAAAATTAATATCAAGGCCAAGAGCAAAACTAGAATCAAATCCATAACCAAAATTAGAACCCAATCTAAATACTGGATTCAATGCTAGCTCAAGCCAACACTAATGAAAAACCAAATCCCTATAACTAAAATATATATGTTATAGGTAATGGGATCACTAAATCATGACATGTTCAAATGGTGAAAACATTATCCATTTATCTCTTCCCATTCAATAACAATCACCTCCATTCATTTAGCCAAGGCCTCCATAAAATCAACCACAAAATCAAGCCCAATAGAAAATACCTCATCCAAGGAGAATATTGACCATTAATAGATAATCCAATAACCTTAGGGATCCTATTGAGTTTGTTTTACATAAGTTATTTTATGCAAGTATGATTATCTAGCCTATGCCAAAACCCTTTCCTGAAGGAATTCCTTTTTTTGACTAGTATAAAAAACAAAAATTTTGTGAGTATCATCATGTCAAGGGACATTCTATACATTGGTGTATATAGTTAAGGCATATAATTGAGAACATTCTTGAGAATAGAGAGATAAAATAAGATACCCATGATCATATGACTAATAGTAACTTGGGAATCTATCAAAATACATTTCCTTTACATAAAAATACCAATAGCAGTAGCACCAATAATAATAACAAAAATGGTAAAGAACACCACCACAACATTAATAATAGAAATACCAATAATAACAAGTAAAAAATTGTTGGAACTAAGGTTAAACTAATGAAACAATCCTAGGAGGCCATCATGTCATTACATATACTTACAATAGTGTTGTAGGACATATTACAAGTGGTCATGTTGCCACCATTACCATTAATCCCTAAACAAACACCAATAGATCGAGACCTTTACCTAACAATGCCTATAAACCAAATAATGCCTACCAACCTCCTCATGGTGACAATCCTTATTCAAACCATGTTATCAACCAAGCTTAATTCCTCCCAAAAATTACTATTCTAGGCACTATTACCTCTTTATCCAATTATGAAGGCCTACTACTAGATTGAGATTATGCAATCATAACTCGATGATCCAAGATTATCATAAAAGGACTACAACTAAATCCCATGAATAAGCCCACTCATATGTCTATACCTATAAAAACCAAGTCAATTTTGAAAATTAAAGGGAAGACTTATGACATTTTGGATTAGCTACAAAAGACACCTACAAAAATATCCATCATGGATTTGTTGTGTACATCTAGCATCCAAAAGGGTACACTTAACAAGTACTTAAGCCCCTTATACCTAATGAAATCATGCCTAATAAATTTCAAGCCATGGTAAGACATTTGACCCTTGGCCAATGAATTACCTTTGACCAAAGTGACATGTCATCCTTGGGCCCATTGGATAATAACCCCTTGTATATCAAGGTCAATATAACAAGACACACATATAAACATGTCATTGTAGATAGTGGTTTACACCTAAACATTGTGTCTCTGAAGTTGGTAAAGCATATTAGATACACAATAACTGATCTCAAACTAGATACCACTATCATCAAGGTTATGAAAATGGGGAATGTGAATCAAAAGGTATTATCATTTTGATAGTGGTTATTGGGCCTTTGACCCATGAAAATATATGCCATGTTATCGACGTAGAGTTATCATACAACTTACTCTTGGGATGAGCCTGGATTCATAAAATTAGAGCCATACCTTACATGCTACATCAATGTATTAAATTTCCCCATTCAAGGATGGAAGTGACTATACCAACTAATTTATACCCTTACCAGTATTTAAAACATCTTAAGTTAAAGTACAAGAGCTACAATTATCATTTTGGTCTAAATCATATGCCTAAATCTAATAGAGAAAAAGTTAATAAATCCAAAGCCATTAAATTAAGACCAAAATACAATTAAATTAAACCTAAGATCTTAGCTTCTAACTCATCTACACCTCCATTAAACATTACCAACCATTTTACATATCTAAAAAAGTTATAAAAGAGTACAATACTTGTGATTCTTTTCACATTACTAATTGCCACAAAATCTAAAAGCCTATGGGAGACCCAAATCTAAGACCACTCACATCAAGTGGTGCACTAAGGGAAAATATCATCTAAATAAACCCATTATTTTCAAACTAGCCTCTAGCCTAAAACATGAATCTTTAGCCAAAGATGATTCATGAATTTATACTGATGATCTAGTTGACTATTACCAAAACACCAAGTATTCTATCCCTAGCTAGATTATGGGTAATGAAGCTTATGAAATTAGAGGCCTGGAGATACATCATCAAGAGATAATTGAGATAATTTCAATGACCAAGTATAAAAGAACACATGGTATTGGATTTAAACCACCTGGGGGTGACCTCGCATACCTTATTATAGTTATTACACCATTGACTAATGAAGACAATGCTGGAAGAAACAAAGGGTCTGATTATAACATCTATGATGACCTTGACAACATCAATTTTCTTAACCCTTATGTCATTTATATTGTTAATCATATTTATCACCCTTTTCAATTTACCCTTTATCACCCACATCTAAAAGGTTGGGACCAACAAGAGTTGACAATGCCATTAGACAAGTTCTAAAATGATGAGACCATCTATGACTATTTAGGTTTGAGGGATCATATTCCTCTAGGAGACCACTAGTCAAAGGCTTATATATGGATCCAAAATCAACACTGAAGAGCGAAAATATTTTGAGTAAACTATATAAGAGTTCTCATAGGTATTTGTTACATAGACTTTATCAACATTAGGAGATTCCAATTCATCTTGTTTGGGAGAATTAGATGAGCCATTCTGGTTAGATGACTTTGCCATTATTGACCATTTTACCTCCTTGCTAACTCTTTTTGAAGATGGTTCTACACTTATTGTATAAGAAACTTTTAAGGTTAATATTGGGACTCCAAATGACCCAAAATAGATTAAATTAGGTGCATCCCTTATTGAGGAGGAACATGAAGTCTTTACATCTCAATTTAACTATTTAGGGTTTTTACTATATAAATCTTAATCTAAATTAAAGGGATAGGTCTGTTTTTAATATAAAATAAAATCAAAATTTATTGATTATATGTAAATTTATAAAAATAATAAATATATGGTGAAATAGGAGTTATCTGAATACATAGATTTTATCATAGATCTAAATACTGGAGAGGACTGAGTAGATAGAGAGGAGTCTTTCATTTGTTGACTATTTTTTGAGATTTATATCTAGATAATATTACCCACTAGGATAGTAGATCTATGTGGCACTAGTACTCAAACCTAGCATTAACATCCTTCTTGTAGTGATTGTCTAATTTTCTTAGAAAAGTTGTAGGAGTTCCTGAGGATTAACTTAACCTTTCAGGGTTTTATAATGAAAACCCTATGTTAGATTAAAGTGGTTGAGTGACTAAATTAGTTAAATAGATATTTAATAATTTAGTACTGATTTGTTATGACCTTTGAAATTGTTTGAATTTCTAATGATAACAATAAATAGGCATAAATAGGGACTTAGCTGAAAATTAACTATTGTGGATGATCTTGTTTCTAAAAGTTGAGATTTAGACTATAGTTTATGTTTTCAATAGAATTATGGTGTTCATATGATCATTAGACAATATATCCTAAATTAGATAGTAGTGCCATCTATGTGTAGTATCCTTAATATGTTGATAATATCCCCTTTATGAGATTATTTATATTTTCTTGGATCACCTATGCCTATGTTTGTATGTCCCATTCTAGTGTAAATGAAACTTAGAGATTTATATTTTACCTAGAAAATCTGATTTGATGTGAAAACCCTAATCTCCTTAAAAGTATGGCATGGGTAATAATTTTTTATGTGTTATTAGGATAGACTGCACATCCTCAATAACCCATTGTGTAGATAGTTACCTACATACCAATACTCCAAAGAGGGATCAAATTTGATGTAGTTCTCCCACCTAGTACTTGATGCAAGTGCAAGTGAATGCTAGAATGAAAGTGGCCTTAGATACCTTGAATGTGCTTAAGATTTGAAATGCATGGAAATTGGGCTTAGGTTTATTTTATATGGTAGTACATATAAAGTAGGTCATAATGGGGATCAAATACCTTTATTTTTAACAAATTTGTATTTTGTTTGAATAACTTTTGTATATATTTTCCATCTAGTGAATAGAGGTGGATTAGACTTGTATTTATAGGGTTTTATAGCTTGTACAAATAATAAAATGAGCTTAGGCCAAACTTATAAGGGGCACACATTTTAAAAACTATATGTTGGGAAGATCTAGGGATAAGGATAGTAACACCCAATTGGGGACACTAGAACCATGTGGTTGTAGTGTCCTAAATGTGGTTCTAATGTTCTACTTTTAGACTACTAAGAAATTTGGATTAGGGTCTGAGATGATAGTTATGGGACTATGTTATAACTTGCTATAGGTGACTATGGTCTACTACATGACTAAAAATATATATCTAATCCATAAGGATAGGTCTATGGTTAGCCTAGGGATATGTTAACTCAAGCGACACTTATAGCATCTAATTACCAATTTTAGGTGATTACATTTCCCCCCCATTTATGCTAGTAATGAATAAAATTTAAATTAGTATAAAGGAAAAATAAGCATACCTAGACATACCTTGGAATTAAATCCCACATAACTAAGTTTAAATATGTGAATCTAGGTCTGTGTATGTGAAATAATGATCTAAAATAATGTCCTACAATGAAAGATGCCAAAAATTAGTCCTTAATTAAGACATGATCAAAAGGAAAAGATTATGATGAAATGAAATAACTTAGTGATAATGAGTAAAGAGAGAGGAAAGGAATGAATACACATTTTTGGGTACATGATCAAATACATGAAACTGGTGACAACCTATGTGTGTGAGTGTGCATAATGATCATATCATTTGATAACTTGAACTGAGCTAATGGCTTACTCAATCCTCATATGGGTGGATCAATAATTCAATCTAATTTGACTCCATCATTGTCCACCCCTTCTTGGTGGATCTCAATCTCTATGAATAGCTTAGGTAAGATAATAGGTGTGTTTAACCCTCTCATGTATGTGGCTCAAGAGTTAAAGTAGGTCATGAATCCATTATTGAACCCTATATGAAGTAGATGTATCTATAACTATACTATGTAAAGTGCTAAAATTATCTAAGTAAATCTAACTATGTATTCACTTCCATAAACACTCAGGAATACTAGGTAGATTTAAGACACTTGATAATGCCAACCACTAAATATGTAGTAAGGCATGAATCTGGTGACAACTTGGAATGTGATATTAAGTGTATAAAGTGTAGATAATGACATGGAGTTTGTAATTCCATCTGATCAACCTATCTAAATTGAGTATATGCAAACTATGTGTCATGCACATTCCCCTAATTTAGTGTCTGATTATATTAAATTTAAATCAAGTATGTAATAGTTGAACATGTATAACTAACATAAATATACGAGTGACCATGACATGCATGATTCCCATAAATCTAAGTAAATGGTATGAATCTAAGATAAAATGAATATATATAAGCTAAATCTAAAATAAATGCAAAACTTGTGACTCTATCTATGTAAATCTATATTGTACCTAGTGTACTAGTCTGAATGATCTAGATTATGTTGATGTTAGGGATACTAGATATTAGGACCCTTTAGTGGAAAATATCACCCTATGGGGCTAGTGTCCCAATTTAGGCACTATTGATTTCCTAGAATAATTTCTATGTGATCTAAACTAACTGCTAAGTCTCTATTCTATTTTGTGTCTGCCCTAAGTTTGATATTTGAAATTGGGTCCATGTGCTGAAATGTATCTATGAAAAGCAATGTAGGAAACTAATATTTATAAAAAATCCCTATGAGCTACCCTAATTTAAGTGTAGTTGTGAAACTTGTGTAAGAACTACCCTATAAATAAGTAGCTCTACAAAATGTGTTAGCCAAAGCATGTGCATGATATTCCAATATAATTTATAAACATAAAATCAGAATGTAAATATATAGAGCATAAGTAGGAAATGTAAGATGTATATTGTAGTCTAGCATTGCACAAGGTTGTTAAGATATATGTAATAAATATATATACTAGCAAAATTTGAGTAACTACCTATGGGGATGGGGTATGATATCCATAAGTGCTACCAAGTAGGAAGGGTAGACACATGAAATCTCTCATGGCATTGAAAACTTGTGTGTGTGTGTGTGTGTGTGTGTGTGTGTGTGTGTGTGTGTGTGTGTGTGTGTGTGTGTGTGTGTGTGTGTGTGTGTGTAATAAGTAAATACACATTTCATGGTGTAGAAACATACAAGGAAGCAAACATACAAGCACATGAGGCACACAAGAGTAGGTTAAGGGGCCAAAATATAAGGGATATGGGCACATGTCACTAAATATAATAATGAAGACATAAAATGACATGTTCAAATGTCCACATACACAAATAGAAACTAATTTTTCATAGAGTCACATAGAAGGACATGTTCAAATGTCTACACATAAAATCATGAAATAACACACACAAGGGACATGGGCACATGTCCAAGATATAAAAATAGATAAGTGTCATATAAGCCAAAGAACAATGGCATATTCAAATTCCCTCAAAGATGGAAGAAGCATAGGAAACACAATAAATTATAATCTAGGAACTAAAATTGAAAGCATGTATAACTATGTAGTACAAATTTATATAGAGGCTAAGATGCATATATGCTAAGTCTAACTAGTGACAATCAGTTAAATATGAGAAATGAATAGGATTGATAAATATTAGGATAAATTAATTCA
Source organism: Torreya grandis (assembly GCA_037957365.1). NCBI lineage: Eukaryota > Viridiplantae > Streptophyta > Pinopsida > Cupressales > Taxaceae > Torreya > Torreya grandis. The sequence goes on from JARHVA010002672.1 coordinate 1,959,124, forward strand.
TAAAATGAAATGTATAATATTTAAATATTAAATTTTGTGGTATAAATTATGTATGAGATAACTTGAGTGGGTAGATGTATCAAATGTATAAACCTATTCAGTGTAAATGCCCCCAGTGGGTAAATGACAACTAGTCTAGATCAATGTAGTGGACTAGATTCCTATTTAAAATCTATAAGCACTCAAAATAAAAAGTGAATCATATGTGTATGATAAAACTAACTATACTAGGATATCTATTAGTATTAAATATCTAGCAAGTAGTAGAAATGTAAACATAAAAATGCATACAATCTATAATTTTTGTTAGGATTGTGGAGCTAAAAGCTTCACTGATGCAAATAGGAGAGGAGGTTGCTGAAGGTTGCTGAGTTGCAGAAGAAGTTGGGGTCGGTCTGATCAGCCGACGTCGGCGGGATAGCATAGAGAAGCAACCGACGTCGGTCATATATCGGCCGACGTCGGTCACCTCCAGGTAGACAGGGACCGGCGTCGGTCGCCTGTGTGGTTCGACTGCGAGCTATTTACGGGTAGTTAGCTAACGAACCAAGTGTTTGCATGAAGAGATCTATTTTTAGACTGAGAGCTGTGGATTTAATTATTGTAATTAGATGTCTAATCATTGTTTGGATGAGATCTATATAATAGACTCATGGTTGTATTGGAAAAGTGTGATAGGGAGTAAGAGAGCATAATTATAAGCTCCTTCTGTGTGTGAGGTAGAGCTATGGTGCGTTCCTCCTAGTGCCACAGTACCAGGTGTGTTGGTGCTGGATTGGAGAGCCAGCTGGGTTCTTCAAATAAGTAAGATCGTTGATCTGCAGGTGTATGTGTGTGCAAGGTCGAGGTTCACAGGTGATTAGAACCATTGCTTGATTTGCAGGTGTGCAAGGTCATACAGACAGCAACACTACAGGGAGCAGTATCAGGCAGGATCTACTTGGAGTACAGGTGTGTACTCGGATAGAGCAAGAGGAAGGCAAGGGAGTTCCTTCCATAAGTATGGTCTGTTGAATTGCAGGTTGTTGCAGATTCATGGGAGATCTACTTGAAGTACCTTGAGTACTTGTGGAGCACGTGGAGTGCTTGTGGAGTGCGTGGAGCACTTGTGGTGTGCGTGGAGCACGGGAGGTGAACACCAACTCTGTATTTGAGTTGGGTGTTGGGACCTGTGAGAGGGAGAGCTTTGGGGAGAAGAATTACTGTTCACTTGAGGTGTGGGAAACCTCTGTAAGGTGGTGGAGAAGAAGTGGCATCTTCTTTATTGTATTCTTTTCTGTATAAAGTGTTAATACAATTTGGTATTGTCTCTCATATCATGTGTTATTCTGAATTCTAGTTACTTGGTGAATCTGGTTAATTTCCGCATATTAAGTTGCTTGGTATTAGTAATCAAATTGTGTGCTTCCGGTGTACATCCTCTCCCAACAAGTGGTATCAGAGCCTTGGTTGTAGGTTCTTGAGCTTGATACCAACAGGTGGTATCTGAGCTGAGGTTGGAGGAAGCAGGTTTTGTGTTTGGTTACAGGTCACTCTCAGGGGTTTCTGATCGAGTGGGAGTAGAGCAACTGCAGATCAAAGTAAGCTAAGAATGGAGGAGTTGAAAAGCACAGATGGTCACTCACGGTCCTATGGAAAGAAAGAGCAGGTAAAAGATTATTGTTGGTTGGTAACAGATCAGCATGAAGAAACTGAAGATACAGATGTAGCAGGTGTTGTTGCACAGGATGTGTTTGCAGGTTTCTTGGATAAAGTTGAATCTTGGATAAAAGATTCGGTTGCCTCTTTCCATGCAGTTCCAGGTAGAGGAGCTGGTAAGCCTTGCCAAAGAATTGGCAAAGGGGAAGTGAAGCTGAAATTGTAGGCGGCCAACACACAGGTGTTGATGAAGGTCATGCAGGTCCCAGGTTTGGAGATATAGCTAATTTCTTCAGAAAGATTGGGTGATGAGAGATGCACAAGAACTCTCACAGCGGATGCACTTGAATTAGCTGGTGGTAAGAAAACAGGTATCCTTTATCTACTTGTTTATATTACTGATTCTTCTTTTGTTGCGGAGACGTGGCTTCGTAGGCTTGGTCACATGAGCAGGAAGGAGATGCATGTTCTTAAGCGGAAGACAGATATATTTGACAGGCTTAAGAACTGGAAAGCCTTGGTGTTTATGGAGGAGATGGCGGACAGAACCCAGTGGATATGGCTGGATACTTCTGAGCAGGGTAGTTTGGACATGTGTTTTGATTCAAAGAAGCTCGCGGGTAAAAATTCATCACTCACAGGCGAACACAGACACCGATGTCGGTCAGGAGGAACCGGCGTCGAACAGACAGATGCCGATGTCGGTCATGTGCAGACCGAAGCCGGCGATGTCGGGCAGGGTAAGACCGATGTCAGTCATGGGACCGACGTCGGCAGTTTGTAAGATCGATGTCGGTTAGGAAAACCGACATCGGCAGCAGGGACACCAGCGCAGGCAGGTTGGTAGTCAGGTACAGACGCATGGAACCGATGTCGGTCGGATGCAGACTGTGGAGTGACCGAGGTCGGTCACTGTAACGGATTTTGGGTGGACAGTAAGCTGTCAAGGAGTCTCAAACACCCATACGGAGGACTGAAGGCGTAAGTAGGCCCTCAAATTCGTTGTTCCTCTTCTTCATACTTGTTGCTGATTGTAAAGCAGGAAGGATCCAGGATACAGGTGTGAGCTTGGCATGGATGAGGATGTGATTCCTTGGAGGAGAACCAGACAGGTGTGTTTTGGTAGAGATGCCAGTAGGTATAAAAGCACAGAGACGAATGGATTCCTTAGTAGAAGAATAGAGAGAACGGATACATGAGACGGAAGATCAGGTATATGGTCTTGTGGAGCTGCAGGACAGTGTTACAGGTTTTGACAGGTGGAGGACAGAGCATGGCTTCAGTCAATGTCAGGGTAACTACTGTGGTTTTGGCTTACCAGGGGGATGATGAGTCGCGACATCATTCTGTTGCTGTATGTGGATAGTATGCTAGCTAGCAGGGGTGTACATATAGGGTTTTGTTGAGCTAAGGGTAAGATTAGTTCAGTGGCATGTCAGGAGGAGTTTGGAGCAGCGGAATTCTTTGACATGGGAGGCATGGAGATCACAGGTTGATTTTGTCTCGAGTGGGAGCTGATGTGAATCAGGTGTTGGCGAGGTTCGGGATACAGAACCGGAGCACACTAAGGGCTGGACAGGTACAGTGTCTGAAATCACATGAGGTCTGGTATAGACCTGAGTATTCCCATGCAGTGGGAGCTGTCAGAGAGTTAGGAGCCAATTCAGGGAAGTGAGTTCTCAGGTTTTTTGAGAGGGACCGGCAGCAGGTGTTGCTATGCAGGGTCAGGACTTCACTACATGTATTTGTAGGTTCAGATGTGGCAGGTTACTCGGATGACAGGTGGTACACCACGGGATGTGTTGTGGGTTGTCTTCAGGTGGGAGCTTGAAGAGGGATACAAACCAGGAAACAGATTAGACGGAGTACAGATACAGGTACAGTGCAGCTGTTTATCTCCAAGTGGGAGATTGTTAGGATTGTGGAGCTAAAAGCTTCACTGATGCAAACAGGAGAGGAGGTTGCTGAAGGTTGCTGAGTTGCAGAAGAAGTTGGGGTCGGTCTGATCAGCCGACGTCGGCGGGATAGCATAGAGAAGCAACCGACGTCGGTCATATATCGGCCGACGTCGGTCACCTCCAGGTAGACAGGGACCGACGTCGGTCGCCTGTGTGGTTCGACTGCGAGCTATTTACGGGCAGTTAGCTAACGAACCAAGTGTTTGCATGAAGAGATCTATTTTTAGACTGAGAGCTGCGGATTTAATTATTGTAATTAGATGTCTAATCATTGTTTGGATGAGATCTATATAATAGACTCATGGTTGTATTGGAAAAGTGTGCTAGGGAGTAAGAGAGCATAATTATAAGCTCCTTCTGTGTGTGAGGTAGAGCTATGGTGTGTTCCTCCTAGTGCCACAGTACCAGGTGTGTTGGTGCTGGATTGGAGAGCCAGCTGGGTTCTTCAAATAAGTAAGATCGTTGATCTGCAGGTGTATGTGTGTGCAAGGTCGAGGTTCACAGGTGATTGGAACCATTGCTTGATTTGCAGGTGTGCAAGGTCATACAGACAGCAACACTACAGGGAGCAGTATCAGGCAGGATCTACTTGGAGTACAGGTGTGTACTCGGATAGAGCAAGAGGAAGGCAAGGGAGTTCCTTCCATAAGTATGGTCTGTTGAATTGCAGGTTGTTGCAGATTCATGGGAGATCTACTTGAAGTACCTTGAGTACTTGTGGAGCACGTGGAGTGCTTGTGGAGTGCGTGGAGCACTTGTGGTGTGCGTGGAGCATGGGAGGTGAACACCAACTCTGTATTTGAGTTGGGTGTTGGGACCTGTGAGAGGGAGAGCTTTGGGGAGAAGAATTACTGTTCACTTGAGGTGTGGGAAACCTCTGTAAGGTGGTGGAGAAGAAGTGGCATCTTCTTTATTGTATTCTTTTCTGTATAAAGTGTTAATACAATTTGGTATTGTCTCTCATATCATGTGTTATTCTGAATTCTAGTTACTTGGTGAATCTGGTTAATTTCCGCATATTAAGTTGCTTGGTATTAGTAATCAAATTGTGTGCTTCCGGTGTACATCCTCTCCCAACAATTTTTTTATGTTTTTGAAATATTTTTATGTTTTTTTATTTTGACATATTATATTATTTTTATGTTTTATAAGTATAATCCATGTAAAATAAAATAAAAATAAACTATATACAAGGTGGGAGATGTAAATGAAAAATTACAAGAAAATTGTACTATCATTATAAACCCAAGATCACATCCATTAGATGTGGATAATCAAATAATGGATCTTGTGGAATATTATCTAATGTCAGTTATTGAGCCTATCCAAACTCAAATAAGTTATCATCATCATGAAATTCATAAAAATATATATGTATTAGTGGGGCCTTATCCTTGGATTAAGTATGGAGTTTATGCATCCAAATGGTGTACTACTCAACAGTGTAATATGCCTCTCACATGGTTGTAGGGTAAACCACATTAGACTATAGATTATCTATGTGAAACCTATGGTACTCATCAATGTTATCATGTAAATTTCAAAACCATGTGTCCATCATTATTGAATTTTAAGCATCTCTCTGACTGAATAACTATAGAATCCATCACCTGTAATAATATACTACCAAGTGTAACCTGTATATGGGTGTCTTTTCTCAAAATGAAAAAAGAAAGTATTAGCCACCTTGGGGATAGATGAAAATAGTAATGTAATATGTCCAATAGAGTATTTATAGTGTATATCATGCTATATCACACTCTCCTGATAACCAATATGGTGTAAAAATCTTGTAGTGCAAGTATTAGGATTATAATCCTCATCAATAGCCACATGTGGAATAAATCTATTTGCTATAAATATTTGTATAGTCAATGAGTCATGTCATGAATATATATGTTAGATATGACTCTATCATGGTGCTCATATCTGTGTAGTAGCTTATATCACTAGTGGTGGTGGTACCTATGGATGTGGAGGCTATATAATCGATATAGTGTCCTTAGTATTAAATTTATTTAGCTTATGTTTTAGTGATTCACACATGTATATATCATGTTCTTTGAGTCTATCAAAGTGAAAAAATGGTTACCCTTCATGTGGCTACAATTTTCTAGCTAATATATGTCAGTCTGTGGGTGATAACATCAATCCTCTATCAAGTAATATATGTAATATCTTGTGTAGTCTATCTTGTGGGTTCCCTGCTTGAATCTGTATGTCTGAATATGTATCTATGGATGTGACCATATGTATTAAATGGATTAAGGTATCTACTAATGAATATGGTTAAGTATGGGATCCTATAACTATAAAATCCTAAACAAGTGATATTACTAGTGTAGGTCAAGGTATAAGTTCCTTTTAATTATCTTTACATTCCCCTAGAGCCACTAGTGTAAAAATCAATCCATATAAATAATCACCAATGTCTATATGTGGTTGATCATCCTCTATAGTGGCTTGTAAATTTGTGTTACAATTATGAATTTAAGCCTCTTCTTAATTGATAAGTAGTGGTAACTAGGATATGAATATCTCATCATCTTTCCTATATGAGGATATATGTACTATGAGAGGCTATTCCTTTATGCTCAGTGAAGGTAATTATGCTTATAGAGGTTGGTCCTATATCATTAGAGAAGGTAGTTTTGCCTAGAGATGCTAGTCCTCTATCATAAATTAAGGTGTTTTTATTATAAGATGCTCAAAGTGGTGTATAAACAATCTCACTAGATGCCCCCACCTTATAAGTATGCATCTTCTCAATGGGAATCTAGTGAGGTGGAGGTTTGATGAGAACATGAGATGTCCCATTAGATGATGTACTTAGTGTAGGAGGTTTTGTGAGCCTTAAATATCTAAATGGTTGATTATATATTGGACATGTGTATAGGTACCCATCATGTAATTTTTTTAAAAAAATCTAACACATATGTAGATAGAGTAAGGTATTCCTCTATATCATGTATCCATGGTCTCTCGAGTAGTAAATTATAATGTAAATGGTTCATCATGACTTGAAAGTGTGTAGATAATGTCTTTGGTCCCACTGTAATATCCAATGTGATTGATCCTAATGTCTATATAGGAATGTCATCAAACCCTTCTATGTTATCATATGTTTTTTTATTATATTATATATCAACCCCCATGGTTTATAAAAATATGAGATTACATATATTGAGTCTTAAACCACTATCGATGAGAACTCATTTAATAGATGTGTTGTTGATTTGAGTTTGGAAAAAAGTGGCAAGTTTTGATCAATGACTAATTGTGAACATAAATACTCATTATAAAAATATATCACATCCTCCACATCTTTGATAGTATTCATGATAGATGAAAAATATGATGGCTCAGTATCATGAAGCATAATTGTGTGATTAAGTATATGAAACAAAATATCTTTTAATATTGTTACTTTTTTAAGTAATTCCAAGATAGATATTTTATCTAGTAAAATCTTTAACTAATCCACATTATATATACCCCCCCCAAAAAAATAATAGATCCCATAGTTTGAGTTGTCACTAGGTAGAACAGGGTGCCTTCTTAACCTATATAGTAGAAGCATAACCCTACCATCCCTCCTCATCCATAGTTCTAATCTCAAGGTGTTTTCATAGTGTACTAGGGATGAGGAGGGATGGTAGGGTTATGCTTCTCCTATATAGGCTGAGAAGGCACCCTGTTTTACCTAGTGACAACTCAAACTATGGGATCTATTATTTTTTGGGGGTAAATAGTAGAGGTGGGATTAGAGCATAGATAATCAAGTTGTATAGGTGGAGGAATAAAAAAATTAGTCCTCTAATCCCTCTATTGTCTGGTATTAACTAGAAGAAAATCAAAGTGAGACATATAGATATGATCTATAGGAAAATGGGGATTACATGATGGAGGACCAATATGTGAAATAAGCTTAGATCAAACTAAATACATGATATGAATAACATACATGTATAATTTTCTAAAAATATTTGGTAATAAACATGCTAAAAAAAGTACCAAGCTTTGTACCATGAAGTGAAAGATGGCTTCTATCATGATAATCATGGTAGCAAGCTATAAATTTGAACTTAGTAACTATTAGAAATGTGAACCCTAGGGTTATCTTGGTTTATGGTTTTTGAATATAGGGTTTATTTGTAACAATTTAAATTAGATGTAAAATAAATTAAGACCCTAATATAAAATTGATTTTAATTTAGATAGGTTGTCTAAATAAAATCAAAAAATAAGAAGGGTTCAACCCTATATTTATTACATAAAATTTGGATGAATTTAAGATAGGGTTAATCAAATATTCTCTAGTAAGACATGTTCACCAAATTATTTAACCTTTTAGTTGTTTATAATGAAAACATTATGTTACATTAAAGGGTATGAGATGCCTAAATCAGTTAAATAAATAAGCAATAATTTGGTACTAATTTATTATGAACTTTGACTTTTTTTGAATTTATAATAATAAAAATAAATAGGCATAAATATATACTTAGCTAAAAACTAATTGTTGTGAATGATATGGATTCTAAAAGTTGAGATCTAGATTGTAGTCTATGTCATCAACAAGATTCTAGTCTTCATCTGCTCACTAAATAGTAGTGTAAAGTTTGGATAGTAGTGCCATTTGTGTGTAGTGTCCTCAATGTGGCACTAATGTCCCCTTTATGGGATTTTTCATATTTTTTAGGGGCACTTAAGCCTATTTATGTATGTCCTATTCTTATGTTACCAAAACTTGGATCTTTGTATTGTAACTAGAAAATCTTATTTGATGTGTAAACCCTAATCTCCTCATAAGTATAACATGAGCAATAATTTTGTGTGTGTTATTAGGATGGAATTGATATCCTAAATACCCCACTATGTAAAGAGTTGCCTACATACCAATAATATGAAGAGGGATCAATCCCAATGTAGTTCTCCAACTAGTGCTTGATGCAAATTCAAGTGAATGCTAGAATGAGAGTGGCCTTAGATGCCTTGAATGTGATTAAGTTTTAAAATTATTGAAAACTAGTATTAGTGTGGTTTTAGATGGTAGTATGTATAAATTAGGGCATAATAGGGATCAAATACATTGATTTTGCATAGCTTTGTCTTTTTTTTGAATAACTTTTGCATCAATTTTCCAGCTAGTGAATAAAGGTGGATTAGACTTATATTTGTATAGATAATAAAATGAACTTAGGATGACCTTAAGAGGGGTAAACATTTGAAAAAATATCTATTGGTAATATATGGAGCTAATAATAGTAACACCCAGTTGGGGACACTAACACCATGTGGCTGTAGTATCCAAAATGTGGTACTAATGTCCTCTTTGTAGACTGCTAAGCAATTTAGATTGGGGTATGAGATGATAGTTCTAGGACTATGTTATGCCTAGATGTAGGTGAAAATGGTTTGATAAATGAATGAATATGTAAGTATAATGCAAAATGATAGGTCTATGGCTATCCTAAGGATAGGTTAACTCAAGTAACACTCTTAACATCCAATTACCACTTTTAAGTGATTACAAGGATATTGTAGGTGATTTTTAATCACAAAAGGGATAGTCTATGTCATATTTTAGTTGATTATTCCCTAAAACCATAATTAATACCTATACACATGAAAAAATGAACTAATAAAATTCAAAATGAAAGGAAAAACTAGGTTGAGGGATGTTACAATCACATAAAATAACACAAAACAAAACCCCTATTTTATGGACCACTATATACATTAACCCTAATATTAGGGACCTCAAATAACATGTAGTTATCCCTTAGGGAATATGCACCATAAAATTTTATGGTATGACAATATTAATTTTTCCTAGGCCATTATTTTATCAATCATGTAAATTTCTAGGTGTGAAAGGGCCCATTGGACACTGAAGGCAAAAGTGGACAATAGTACCATATTAATGTAGGGATATCCTTTTGGACCCCCAAATGAATTAAATTTTGGTTTGAAGTTATATTTTAGGTGTTTAATAGGATATTTATGTCCTAATTTTATCTTATGTGTGATCTATGTTAGCAAAATTCGCATAAAATTTGAATTATGGAGTTTTCCTCTAAAACTGCCACTATTTGAAAATTCAAATTTTTAAGCCTTGTGGAAGGATTTAGATGCATTGTTTGAATGTGGAAAGGGGTAGGACCATGTAAAAGAGATTTAAAATAGTTTTTAATACTATTAAAATGTCATAAATATCTTCTTTAGTCTATAGGTATGGTCTTAAAGTGCATATATTGAAAAAATATGAAAATTGGCAACGTAATTCAATGACCCAACATGGGAAAAGCCTCCAAGATTTAGTTATGATTCTTGGTTGAAGTTGGTATAGTTATTTTTGAATATTAATAGTGTATTAAATTTTAAGTTAATTAAGTATTGACATGAAAATATTGGAAGATGATGAATAAGAAGAACTATAATGTTGGAATTCAATGTGCATTGAAAATTCATGTTTAAAATAGAGTATTTGTGTGCTTGAATACTCAATGAGGTGAGTAATTTGAATATATGATTTTTTATATTTTTTGTGATAAAAATTTAATATCTGATTTTAGACAAGAAACATGTATTGATTTTCAAGGAAGTTCCTTTTGAGAAGATAGATAGGTCTGTCAATAATGAATGCATGTATACAGCTTGTTTTAGTGATAAAATGAGTGCTTGAATATTTACACAATGATTTATATGGATAATATTGATATTTAAATGTATTAAGTGTTATATATAATGTGTGGTGACATATATTAGGTCTCAAAAGTGGTATGTTTAGTTTTCTCAGTGTTCTTTATCATTATTAGCATACAAGCTAGAAAACCTTGAGTTGGTATACTGTGTTCTTACCTTGGATCTTTTTTTAGACTCAAAAGTGGATAATAAAGGATATATATAGTATTTATACATGTTATAAACCATAATACAAATTATATATACTTTTTAAAAGTTTTAAATAACAAAACCTTGAGTAAAACCCTGTTGACCCTTATTTCTGTCAAGTAAGCACAGTAAAAAATGACTGAGATTCCTTGTTGGAGAGTGATATGAGTGTTATTGGATCATGGTTATTAAAATAAATTTTTTTTTTGGTCAAGACAAATATAACCCAGCAATTTTTTTGACTTGAAACCTTTTTTGGTTCATTTTATACACTTTTGTTTAGCCTTAGTCTGTTTGTAGACTATAAACCCTACCAACTAGGATTTTGACTATTGAAATAAAATTAACCATTAAAAAATTATAAAAAAATTTAATATGATGTATTTTTACCTATAATAACTAAATAAAACAATTTCAAGACTTTACAGTTCTTGTAGTATGGACTTCTAGCAGGTGGTGTTGGGAAAGGGCTAAAGAAACCTAATTTGGAAGGCTATAAGAAGGAAAGTGGACTTAGAGAGTGAGATATGATTTGAAATTTTATACATAGGTGTGTTTAAATATTTTAAAGGATAATATAACATTTAAAATTAATAATATTGTGTATTTTTTCTTACAAGGGCATTATCAGTCAAATATGGCTACAAGGATGGAGTATTGCATTAGTAGATTTGCATAAGAGGAAAGTAGGTGTTTGAGATATTATAATAAAGGGGTATATAGAATTATTATAGAATATACTAATTAAGATAAATACATTATGTTATTAAAATAATTCATAGGCTCTATACTTTTGAATGGTTCATAGTTTCTTAAGCCTAAAATTAAAGAAGTGATCCTTTATTCAAGGATAAGAGAAAGAGTATTGTGCAAGCTCTGAATCATTTTGGTATTAGAGTGAAATGATGGTCAAAGGATAAGGAAATAAGGAAAAAATTATATCAAAGCAAAGGCAAACTATAGTATCCCAAATAATACAATATAATGTGGAAAATTTGGTCATAGAAATGAGGAACATGTAAGCTAGAATGGTAGCTATGGAGACAACTCAAAGAAGAAGGGTCATAGATGAATATGATATTGATAGATAAGAGAAAGATATTATAGTATACAAGGAGTATGAAATATAATATAGAGTGGAGGAAATATTTATCAAAGACATGATGAAGATGGGCTAAAAACCAAAGCTAGATGTGCTAATGTATGAAGACAATCTAAATGTGGATGAGTTGGTGGATTGGATAGCAACCATGGAAAAGAATTTTGAGTATGAATAGGTGGATGAAACCAAGAAATTTAAATTTTTATTCATAATATTGAGAGTACATACTTATTTATGGTGGGATGGAATCCAAGAAGAGAGAAGGAAAAGAAGTAAAGTCAAAATCTAGTCATGGGATAGGATGGTGATGAAGATGAAGGAAAAGTTCATGCCTAAGGACTACCACACACATTTTTTTGAGGTTTAAAAATCTTAGAAAAAAGGATCATTAAATTAATCAATATACCAAAGAGTTTTATAGATTAACAATCAGAATATGACACTTAGAAGAGGATGATGAGAAGGTAGAAATTTACCTGAATGGTCTCAAGTCCTCCATATAAGATGAGATTAATATATTGACTTTGAAAATAGTTTAAGAAGCATACCAATCAGCCTTGAAAGCTGAGTTGAATTTGGTAAGAAGGCATACACCATAAGAAAGAGGAAGAGGTGAACAAGTGAGAGGAAGAGGAGAGTATGAGAGCAAAAATACATATGAGGAAGGTGAAATTAGTGGAAAAAGACATGAAACCCAACCAAGATGTGGTTATAGAGTTAGGAGAACATATTATAGAGGTGAAGATGATAGAGGAAGAGGGACTATTGGTTTCATAGGAAAAAAATTCAAATGTAACAATTATGTTGGTCATAAATATTGGGAGTGTCTAGAGGAGCAACGAGAAAGGATTTTTAGGAATGAAAGTAGAAATAAAATGGTGTAGCCTATAGAGGAAGAAAGTGTTCGATCAGTTTCACATATAAAGGTACCTAAAGAAGGAGAGTCACTCTTGATGAGGAAGACATTTTTGAAGCCACCAAAGGAGAAATAACCTACCCAATAGAGAACACTCTTTAGGACATGTAAGTCCCATGGTAAATTTTGTAAGATGATAATAGATTCAATAAGTACAAACAATTTGGTCTCAAATGAAATGGTAAGCAAACTTGGTCTCAAAAGATTACCTCATTTTCACCTTAAAAAGTTTCTTGGATTCATAAATGATATAGTGTGTTTGTTAATGAAAAATTCCTAGTAGATTTTCAGATTAGAACCTATAGGGATCAGGTCATGTGTGATATCATCACCATGGATGTTTTTCATGTATTGCTAGGAAGTCCTTAGTAATTTGATAGGTCAAATCGTCAATATGGGGTGAATAACACCTATTATTTGGAGCATAATGGAGTCAAGCATACTATATTTCCTTTGAATAATGATGAAAAAGTTATTTGTGTCTTTTCTAAGGTATTGATTGCATGTTACAAAGAGTTGGTGTATCAACATGATGAAGATGGAAGAATAGCCCAAGGAGACTGAGGCAACCCAAGATGAAGAATGTGAACCTATGCCAAGTAAAGAAAATTAAAGTAAGTTTTTGAATGACTTGTTTGAAAGTTTGTCTTATAATTTGGTAAATATTTATAGTTGCGATTTCATTGAGGGAGTAGTAGGAATGCTACAATGCATGAGAGAAATTATTGAAAAGGAAAGAGATGAAAAAGAGATGGATAATGCACATAAGGTCCAAGAAGGATAGCCAAATGAAGGAAATATTATGAGAAGGTTAAATTAATATAATGATAATTTGGATGAGAACATTAAGTTCTTGTTTATAGAGGAGGTTAATGGAAGTTATGAATATGATATGCAATAAAAAACCAAGCATTTATGCAAGTAAATAACATACAAGGACCAAACAATTGATATGTATGAGGTGAAGTGTACAAAGAAAGGATAATGGTTGAAGGATGAAGAAGGTAAATTTTTAGTAGTAGTGTATTATGGAATCAATATTGTAATGGATCAGTTTGAAGGAGTGGAAGCATGGTTTTCACATTCAAAGCAATCAGTAGAAGACATCAGTTGTGATTTATTTAATATTTTTGTTTCATGTGTAGGTACACCAATAAAGAAAAATAAGAAGAGGAGGCCTAACTATGTGCCCCATGAACATGTTCACCTCTATGATATTAAATTATCAGAAAAAACCTTCTATCAAGAGGTATAATTCAGTTATAGAGGAACATACACCAAGTTGACATATATGGCAAAAATTCTTTAGCTTGGTAGTATGATGTAGGGGCATCCTTATGGACCTTAAAATGAATTCAATTTTGATTTTAAGTTGTATTTTATGTGTTTCATATGTTATTTAGGTCCTAATTTTGTCTTAGGTTTGATCTAGGTTATCAAAAGTTGCATAAAATTTGAATTATGGATTTTCCCTCCAAAATTGCCACTATTTGAAAATTTGACTTTTAAGCCTTGTGGAAGGATTTTCATGGATTATTTGAAGGTGTCAAGGGGTATGACCATGTAAAATGGTTTTAAAATAGGTATTAATACTATTAAAAGGTCTTAAATATCTTATTTAGTCTATAGTTATGGTCATAAAGTGCATATATTAAAAAAACATGAAAATTGGCATTGTAATTCAATGACCCAATGTGGGAAAAGCCTCCAAGATTTAGTTATGATTCTTGGTTGAAGTTTATGGAGATAATTTTAAATATTAATATTGTATTATATTTTAATTTTATGAATTATTGACATGAAAATAATGGAATATGATGAATAAAAAGGACTATAATATTGGAATTCTATGTGCATTGAAAATTCATGTTTGAAACAAAGTATTTGTGTGCTTGAATACTCAATGAGGTGAGTAATTTGAATATATTATTTTTGATATTTTTTGTGATAAAAATTTATTCTCTTATTTTAGGTAGGAAATATATATTTAATTTCAAGGAAGTTCCTTTTGAGAAGACAGATAGGTCTGTCAATAGTGAATGCATGTATACAGCTGGTTTCAGTGATAAAATGAGTGTTTGAATCTTTCTATAATGATTTTTGTGGAGGATATGGATATTTAAAACATATGAAGTGTTATATATAATTTTTTGTGACATTCATGAGGTATCAAAAGTGGTAAGTTCAATTTTCTCAGTGTTCTTTATCATTGTTAGCATACAGGCAAAAAAACCCTGAGTTGGCCTATTGTGTTCTTACCTTGGATCTTGTTTTAGACTCAAAAGTGGATAATAAAGGATATATATAGTCTTGAGAAATTTTAATAACCATAATAAAAGTTATATATGTTTTTGAAAATTTTAAAATAAAAAAACCCTGAGTAAAACCCTATTGACCCATGTTTATTATCAAGTAAGCACAATAAAAAATTAGTGAGATTCCTTGTTGGAAAGTGATATGAGTGTTATTAGATTATGTTTATTAAATTAAAAATTTATGTTTTGTCAAGATAAATATAAACCAACCTTTTTTAGACTTTAAACCTTTTTTGGTTTGTTTTATATAATTTTGTTTAGCCTCGGTTTGCTTACATACCATAAACCCTACCAACTAGGGTTTTAACTATTAGAAGAAAATTAACCATTTAAAAATTACCAAAAATTTCAATTTGATGTATTTTTACCTAAAATAATTTAATAAAACAATTTAAATATTGTATAGTACCTATAGTATGGAATTCTAGTAGGTGGTGTTGGGAAAGGGCTAAAGAAGCCTAATTTAGAAGGCTATAAGAAGGAAAGTGGACTTAGAGAGTGAGATAGGAGTTTAAATTTGACCCATATGTGTGTTTTAATAGGTCAAAGGATAATATCACATTTTCAAATCATAATAGTGTGTACTTTTTCAGTACAAGGGCATTATCAATCAAATAGGGCTACAAAGATGGAGTATTGCATTGGTAGAGTTGCATAAGAGGAAAGTATGTGTTTGAGATATTATAAAAAATGGGTATATAGAATTTTTAGATAATATTCAAAGAAATTTAAATACCTTGTGTTCTTGAAAAAATTCAAAGGTTATATACTTTTGAATGGTGCATAGTTTTAAATCCTAAAACCAAAGAAGTGATCCTTTATTCAAGGACAAGAGAAAGAATTTTGTGCAAGCTCTGCATCACATATGGTACTACTATCCTAAAAATGGTTCTAATTTACAAAGGCTCAAAATAAATAAAAAATTAGGGATGATAGGATGAGGTCCTTGGGACTATGAAAAGATGACCTATGATTGCTAGAGGTGTCTAAAATAGGGATAAAAAGTTATAAGAAAGATCAAAAGATTAAAGGTGACCATGAAAACAAGGACTATAACCATCAATAAGATGGTTTGTGTGAAAGAGTAATAAAATTCATAATACTTATGGTTTCTTGAGAAAATTAGGGTGTTTACATTTTCCCCCTTTTATTCTAGTAATTTAATGAAATGGAAGTACTAGAGGAAAAAAAAAACAAATGTGTACCTATACTTACCTGTGAGAATTTAATCTATATTTTGGCCTACTTCATGGCTAGATAGGTGGATGAGAACTAGAGTGAAATATATTAAAGGAAACATATGATGTAAATTCCCCTTGTATTGAAGTTTAGTGTGTAAATTGAATGTTGGAGAAACAAGGCTTACTTGCACTTAATCTAAATCTAAGCATATAACTAAAGGTGTGGAGAAACAAGCCTCACTTATCCCCACTCTAAATCTAAGTATGTAAACTAAATGTGTATAGAAATAAGGCTCACTTCTCATACTCCAAATACGATTATGTAAACTAAAGGTGTGGAAAAACAAGGCTAACTTTCCCCCACTTTGAATTTGAGTATGTAAACTAAAGGTGTAGAAAAATAAGGCTCAATTTCCCCCATTTTGAATATCAACATGTAAAATAAAGGTATGGATAAATAAGGATCACTTTCCCCTACTTTGAATCTGAGTAAGTAAATTTTTAGGTGTGGAGAAACAAGGCTCACTTGCCCCCACTCTAAATCTGAGTAATGTAATTAGTGTACTCTTGTATCAACCATTGCAGATGACCCTATGACCCAAACTGGTGAAAACCTTATGATGATACTAGTGATGATACTAGTATAATATGATAAATATAAAAATTAGAACTAAGAAAATTCACTACGCATCATGCCCCCTAATCCTAATATCTGAGTGATGTAGTTGTGTATCTAAATATTGAATGAACTGGTATACCTATGTCAAATCTATATATCTACATGGAGTATATATTTGAATACCTACATAGACTTGTGTGTTTATGTATCTAAAAATATATAACTCTGGATGCCTATATAAACCTATGAATACCTATATGTATGTATATCTATTTTTTTTTGAAATTGAATGCTTGTGTAAACTTGTGTAGACTAGTATGTTTGTATCTCTAAAAATATGAATAATCTATGCAATTGAATGCATGTGTAAACCTGGGAAGACCTGTATGTCTGTATATCTTAAAATCTATGCAACTGAATACCTGTGTAAACTTGTATAGACCTATATGTCTATATCTCTAAAAATCTAAATAAGCTATGTAATTAAATGACTAATTACACCTATGTAGACCTTTATTTCTATATCTTTAAAAATCTAAATTTAAATATATATGTTTAAAGTAATCTATGCATATTTTCCTCCCATTTTAGTGAGATAGCTAAGACTCTAATGAGGATATGTGACCAAAAGTGGTAAGGATCGATTATACTAGTGTTTACTTGGAAATTATGATCCTATATGAGGTTTTATTAATGTATTGATTATGTCAAAGTTTGATAATTTAGTGTGTAATTGGATAGGTACATGGTCCATTATATGGTTAATATAATATAATTGTTTTTTCATTTTTAAGTGTTGAAAATGACAAGAGGATTGCTTATACCAATATGGGATACAGTTTATTGGTATAAAGTCCTATATGCAATAACATGGTTCATGAATTAGAGATATGGTTCTTCAGATATGTCAAAAGAAAGATAGTTGTATTAATTAGAAAAATTAGTGCACAGGGGTAACCTTAATAGGGTGGAATAGGGTAAGTTATGACTTTAATAGGTCATTTTGAATCATTGTCAATTCATTTTCATCATATGATTTAGAATAATTTTGAGTCTAAGATAGAGAAACATGTTGAGGAGATGAGATGTGAGGTTCTCACACTATGAGTAGGTCAAGGCACTTATTTAGGTTAGATGGGAGAGGTTCACCTAGTAAGTGACCCTAATATTTTATGATTTGAATCATTTTTATTGTATATTTTACATATTTTATAGGAGTAAGGCTATTTTTATCCTATTTTAGGTAAGGTGGCACTACTATCCCATTCTAGGTGATAGTGCCTAGATTCTGGCACTACTATCTAGAGTGGGATGCTACTATGTAGTGCCACTATCCTCTAAGTCGTGCTAGTGTCTAGTAGGACCCAAATATGATGATAAACA
The DNA here is from genome assembly GCA_037957365.1 of Torreya grandis. Classification (NCBI taxonomy): domain Eukaryota; kingdom Viridiplantae; phylum Streptophyta; class Pinopsida; order Cupressales; family Taxaceae; genus Torreya; species Torreya grandis. The sequence goes on from JARHVA010002672.1 coordinate 1,977,133, forward strand.
TTGTCGATTAGTTTTTTATTTTTGTTGTTATTTTTGGGTATTAAATTTTGTTTCATTAATGTCATATTTGGTTTAAATCTTACAGGTTGATGCCCATATGAGGGAGGTCCATGCTAGTCAGATGATGGAGACTATCTAGGTTTTTCCCTTATTTAAGGTGGAGATAGATGTTATTAGTAGAGTAAGGTTGAGACATGTTTCTTGTTTAGAGCCTATGATTTAAGATAAGCATATGATCATTACACAATGTGATAGGTGGAATGCAGATATGTGTACATTCTAGCTACCTATGGGTAAGATGACCATGACATTAGAGGATGTATATCAAATCCTATGATTGCTGATTTATGGGTATCATCCCATATTATAAGAGGCCACTAGTGTGTGATATATATAATGAGCATCTAGGTACTTTTATACTATGGTTGTAGGTACCCATCTCAAAGATAGTCAGAGTGACATACTATTGACCCTGATTGTTATGGTCAATGTTTTATGATTGCATAAGTTTTTAGCTATGTTACTATCATCATTTATTATCATAGCTAGGAGTGGTGTCTCTCTTTAATACAAGATGCATGATATAGTGTCTGGCAATTAACATCATGGCACCATATATTCTTGAGGTTAGACCATGTTGTCTCATTTATATATGGAATTATATCACTTTACATAGGAGATGACTGGTAGGGGTATCAATGTGTCAACACTATAACATTATTGGTAATACAAGCACATAGTTATGAGTAGGCTAGTAGAACATCCATGGCATAGATGGTATCACCCACATGTATTTATATCTATATGTACTAGGATAAGGCATGATATAAGGAGAAGTAATACCTACTATCGATAGTTACTAGATAATTTGAGGGTAGAGGACATTGTCTAGAGACCTTACAGGGGCTATCAAGGGTGGCCCAAGGATATCATGTAGTTGATATAGATTTGAGTGAGATATTAGATACATGATTGATGGGATAATGTATATGAGAAGTTCTAGTATGAGACATTTAACCAATAGTTTAGTGTCATACAAGATGTGACCCAAACACCTATAGTGTGGTTGAGGATCTCATAGGCTCTTGTAAGGCTAAGGAGTATGCCTAGGCCATCAATTCCTAAGCTAGTTCTTATGCCAATGATAGTGGGATATGGATATTGAGGTACTAGATGTGGATGATGCTAGAGTGACTGAGGCCTATTTGTCTTGGTGAAGTGAGCATAGGTGGACACCTCTATTCTTAATAGATGGTGTGGTCACAAAGGAGGTATTAGATGTAGATCCCTTAATGGTTGTTGATGGTGAGTTAGATAGTGAATTTGTATGTTCTATGTAATATTGATCATATGTTTTGATATAATAGGATTATTATTAATTATATGGAAAATTTTAGGTTTAGGAGATGATGAGTATTAGGAGGTCACCATTGAATTGGTACTGTATGAGTTGACAAGACATATTTCAGATGATGTTGTGGATGATGGATTGGTAGAGCAGGCCACCAATGTAGTTGGAGTGAATGCTCATTTATTTGATCATGTGATGATAGATATTATGGAATATAGGTGAGTAGTAGTAGATAGAGATGAGTTACATGTAGAGATGTAGAGGCAAACCATGCCCTCTCTTGATTCTCTAGGTGGGGTGAGTAGTCATATAGTAGATGACTGCATTTGAGTTTAGTGAGATTATGATGAATGTAGGGCTAAACTAGCTATGCAATAAGAGAGAGAGTAGGCATAGTTTTAGATTGAGATCTCATGGAGATAGTGGGGCCTTTAGTTAAAGTGATGTTGTGTCTAAGAGTGAGAGTGAGGGAGTTAGTCCCAATAGTTATGTTTGCATCATTGAGTGATTCATCACATTTGTATGGAAATGATGTTATGAGTTACATATAGATGGTTGTTATTTTAATTTGGCATATAAATCTAGTTACATTGTATAATTTTTTATTCTTTTAAGTTTCATTAATTATTTTAAATCTTTGATGTTTGAAATTTTATGTTCGTTGGATTAATGTTAATGGATTTGTATATGTTTTATGAATATTTTAGTTATATTTATAAGAGATTTAAGTTTTATATTGGTATATGGTGGTTATTTTTATTTGTTATATCATAATATGTTTGCATGTATACCTTTTGATGGAAATATACCCTACTTGAACCTAGATGGCATGGAAAACCAAGAACCATACTGCTCATGTTATGTTGGTGTAGATGTAAAATATGAAATGAGAGCTACTTGTGATGCACTGCTAGTGGACAACTGTGTAGAATTTGATGTAAAAATATTAATTGGTTTTCACTCTAAAACTACACTCTAAATTACTTAATTTCTTGTAAATATTTTGATTGATATGTGAACTAAAGTTAGGCTATGATCTTTGTACTTATTACCATATATCTTTATTGGTTGTTGAACTAAAATTGTGCCCTTGGGTTGATAGTTATTCCTAAATATTTTTATTGGTGTATGCATTGGAGGTTATTTTTGAGCTTATTAATTATTTATAAAGATTTTTATTGGTTTTTATACCAAAACTATGCCTTTGGGTTTGTAGTTGTTCCCAAATATCTTAATTGACATACACACTAGAGGTGCATTCTAAACTCTATACACTATTTGCCATCACTATTGAGGCTATGATGTATGGGACTGCTAATAAATGGTTGTCTTATAATTTAAATAGCTCTTAATATGAGTAACCAATGGTTCCTTAAAATTAACATCATGAGCTAACTTTGTTGTATAGGAGTGTGATCTAGGAGAGTATGTAAAATAAGGGTTTGATACCCCTTCTATAAATCCTATGATGCCTCTACTAACATATTGATCAATGTGATCTTTGAGTGCATAGCAATGATCATCTGAATGTCCATTAATATCATGAAAATGATAATAATGCTTATGTGGTACTTAATGTAAATGATGATAGTTGAAGTAAGTGTGATCATCCCCTTATCTAGTAGTGTAAGCAAAATGTCATGAGGCCCAACCTTATCTAAAAAAATTATAACACCTCTATGTATATCTTATGTGCTAATTATTATAGATTGTGTTGTATAGAGTAGCCTTTTCCCCTTATTGAGTATTTTTATTGGTTATTTATGTTCCACTAGTTTCTAAATTAGAAGTAGAATAAGATCTTATACCAAATTTGATGACTAAGGTTCTGAGGGGTCTATATCCAAATCTATGTCTAACTATGTAATGACTAATCCAAACTATTCCTATAATGATATAGCTATATTTCATAAATGTTTAAATGATTTAGATGTCTGATATATCAATCTATCCTTAAAAAGAGAGATTAAACCTCTATAAAAGATGTATTATACTTCTAAATCTATTGGTTAATAAATTAACTGATGTATTCTGATGTAGGCTCTATCTCACCCTAGTGTAATGAAGGTAACCTCTCATGTGTGAATAGAGGTCCCTTATTCTATATATAATTCCTGAGGAAGACTACCTCTAGTTCCCCATATGTATGTAAAGATGCACTAGGGAGTGTATAGTGGAACTAATCTAGTGATTTATCCTTTAGTGACTTTGCAAACACTTGTAATAGATCCAACTTATTTTTAACATGATCCATGGCTTTCTCATAAGCTTGAAGATGTAAAAATGGATCTCCTTATCCATGAAATATAGGTAACATTGGCATCTAAAAGTTATGTGGTAACCTCATAGTTGAGATTCTGCATGGAATAGGATTATTTTGGATAACATTGGTATCAACCTGAGATTTATATGATTCATTCTCCAAGGTGAGATGATGTACTTATTTTTTTAAAATTACCCATAAAATGCATTAAATAAATTAAAACTTGTGAAGGTATATTATCATTGTCAAGGGGTTCATTTACTTATTTAATTTTATTGTTTATTTTAGCCATTAGTATATTAGATTAAAAATTTTGTTTATAAAGGGTCAGTGTGCTCTCAATAACAGTTGGAGGTGTGATAGATTGGACATGGTTAGAGGGAAATTAATTATCACCCTCATTTGGGTTTGTTTGATAAATGGGTTCTATTTTAGCAAGGGGGGTTGAGGGGGATTCATTGGTACCTTGTATATTATTAGTTTTAATAGAAGGTGATTTATCTTATAGTGAATGGAAATTATGTGTTGGGAATATTCATTGATGTATGAAGGATTACCATTGATGTCAAAGGTAACATGTGTCATTATGCATTAATGAAAAAGGTGTTGAGCTAATTGGTCAAGTTATCAAGACCTCATGGACTTGTGTGTACCTTGAATTCTAAGACTAGTCATATGAATGCCTTTCTAATTTTTGTTTAGATATGATTGAGTACATAGGTTTTTTGGTGACAAAATTTGTATACATTGTAACATCTAAAGGAAACAATCACACTAGGATACTTTGGTTTGTGCCTAGTCTTGGTGGACCAAGTTTTATGTCTTACAAATGAGATAAGAAAAAATTATGTAGGTGCAAACTATGGCTTCTAGTTATTTGAATAGTGTTTGAACACTTAGTCATTTTTATAAATTTGCATTTGTTCAAAAAGAGTACTTTGAGAAAATGTTTGGTTTCCTCAGTTGATTTTACAAGCTTGGGAATTATTTTAGGAAAATGGTCTAGATATTATCATAAAAAATGTCTGCAACAAAGTTTATGAAGGAAATAAGTCAATTTTACAAGCTTGGGAATTGTTTCAAGAAAATAGTCTGGACCTTATTAGACAAAATGTCCACAAAAATTTTTATAAAAGAAATAAGTCCCGATGATTTCTTTTGAGATTTATGTCTAAGTACCCTTGACACAAAGCCCACAATAATTGTTTTGAAGGGTATGTGTCCCAATAAAAAATTCTAAAAGATATGAGAAAAGAATTAGAGGGAAATTCAAAGTTCTAGAAGGGCACTTGACATCTCATCAGGAAAACTATCCAGAAGTAAAAGGTCTATAACAAAGGTGTCAAAGGGTATCTTACAAATTTTTCAAAGGGAATTTTGAAAATCCCCAAAAGGTACATTGCAAAAATGTTGAAAGAAAAAGTCAGGAAAAAGATCACTTGGAATTTTGTTGGGGAAATTTTCCCAAAGCCCCTTAGAGAAAGAGGCCACAATAAAAGGTTCTGAAGGGAACTTTGAAAAGACTTGAAGGACCATTACAAAGTATTTAAAGGATAATTAAGAATAAGTGTAGGTAAATTTCACAAGTGCCAAAGGATCAAAGCAAGATAAAGGTTGAGCAAGTCTGAAGAGATCAAAGGAGCGAAAGCAATACATAGATGCTGAAGAAAATGAGATGAAGTCAACATACTAAAGGATAATGATCAAGACATTATAAAAATCATGTATCTTATAAAATTAGATGACACATATAAGATTGATAAGAAATATTCAATGAAGTGAAGTGGATTCAGTGAAGCAAAGTGACCTATAAAGAGCTAAAGATTGATGATATTTGAGATAATCAAAAGCAGTGAAAGCAACCCAATTATATAAGAGATAGCGAGATGCAAAAAGGAGCTTGATGGTTAATGAAAGAGTGAGATAAAATGCATTATATTTTGGAGATCCAAGAGCTTGTGGGACCTTAGATAAATAGATCGACAAATGCATTTCAAAATTTGAGCTAATGCATATAAAATATCTAACATTGTAAGACAGACTGTGAATGGCACCAAAGATAAGATCAATGATCCTTGTTTAAAGACATGAATAGATAAAAAATTAACTTGATGCATTGACATAAAAACCAAGATTTATTGATTTAATTGATCAATATATGATTACAATATATTTGCATTTAAGATTTGGAAAAAATGATTACCATAGTTAATAAGAAAGAGTGATGGGTTCCCTTGAAACGAGATGCAGAAAGCGTATATGTCAAGTTACATTAAATAAGAATCCAAAACTAGAACCATAATAGGGAAGTATAAGAGTGAACACTATATGGTGAATAACCCTAAATAAAAAGCCCTATCATATATATTATCTTATGAAAATGATATGTGTGTGGCAGCCACTATTTGCGATTTCTATGACTATTACCAAAGGCAAACATCAAAGGAATATGAAGGGTGTTAGATAGAAGATGTAGACACAAACCAAGACAACATAGAGAAGATGAAGAGAATTTAGAAAGCAATATAAATTGTGTCAAATGGATATACATACAGACACAAAGTTATAGAGAGGCGGAGTTAAAGATAAGAACTTAGAGATAAGGTGCGTAGTATGAGTAGTTATAGACAAAAATTGTACAAAGAAATAGAGTTTGATTATTTTTTATTCTAAAGTTGTAGCTTCATAATTTTAATTAGTTGGTTCCATCAGATAGACTTTGTTAGTGCTCAAATAGGGAGTGGGTACTTCCTTAAAGTGGGTGCTCTTGAATGTAACCAATATGGTTTTTTTAGTGAGGCATTTAACTATGAGGCTAGATTAGAATAGTAGACTCTAGCAGCTATTCTCACCATGGTTTTCCCTTTGGCTTTTCCATGTATAAATCTAGTGTAATGTGTTTTTGTGTGTGTGAAAGATCTCTGCATTTGTTCTTTAATATGCATATGCATTTGTATCCTCTCTAAAATGTTTAATGAACTAGTTTTAGCTGATCTACTGATTCACCCGCCCTCTCAGTAGATAATTATGTTCAATAATTGGTATAAGAGAAAATGTTTCTTAAAAAGAAGCTTAATCAGCTCAAGTATATCTTAGAATAGTGAAGGCAATGGCTAATTAAGAAGGATCCTCCTCAAATAAAAAACCTCTCTTTGATTGATCTAACTATTATTTCTAGAGTATACAAATAGAACATATCTATCCTCATTATGGTTTAATGTATGGATGTCTATGGTAAATGGATATATAGATCTTTTTTTACATCTTAATAATCAGGCTACTAAGAAGGCATATGAGAACAATGTCAAGGAAAAGAATGCTATTCTTTGTGGTCCATCAAATTCAGAGTTCATCAAAGTTATGCATTGTTAGAGTGAAAAAGACATCTATAATAAGTTAAAGAGCATATATGAAGGAGATGAAAAGGTGAAACAAGCCAAGATATAAACATACATAGGGAAATTTGAGAGTCTTAAGATTATTGAAGAGGAAAAGATTACCGACTAGTTCCTCAGGGTAGATGAAATAGTGAATACAATAAAAGGTCTTGGTGAAGAAATAGAAGATTCAACCATATTCAAGAAGAATTAAGATCTTTGCCATCAAGATATGATTCAAAAATATATATAATAAAGGAAGCAATAGAATTATAAAAACTCACTATTGATGAGTTGCATGGCACATTCATAGCCTATGAGATGAGAATGGGAGAGACTAACAGTTTTAAAAGAGAAGTTACATTCAAATTAGGTAAAATAAGAAACATCTACATATGAATCTAAGGAGACTAATGGAGAAGAAGCTAACTTTGTCATAAAACTAAAGAGAGGATTAGGAAAATATAAAGGCAAGTTACCATTTAAATGATTTAATTGTGGTAAGGAAGGAAACTTTGATGCCAAATGTCCTTATAATAAAAAAGACAATTTTGAGCAAGTAGAGAGAAACAAAAAGGTGAAACCCCACAATGCAAAAAATAACTTTTTCAAGAGTAAGAAAGGTTTATACACAAAACAAGATAATGACTCAGTGAAAGATAATGATAGTGATATATTAGATGATGATCATGATTATGCATTTGTAGCTAAGGGAAATGAATTCCTATTCATGATAGAAAAATCCACTTCCATGAATGAATAATAAGATGAAGATGAAGATTGGGATGAAGAAGAGGAAGGTGAAATTGATCTAGAAAATGAACTTGTTTATGCTCTAGAAGAGATTGAGAAACTATGAAAAGAGAACTCAAAATAGAAGAAGCTTTGGAAAAGGGAACTTGAGAAATCTAATCAAATGATAGTGAGTCTAAAAACTCAATTTGAGGAGGCTAGAAGAATAGAATAAGTAGTCAATATGGAACTACAATCCAAATATGAGGAATGCATGAAGTTTGAGGTAGAAATAATATCCTTGAGGAAAGAACTTGAGAAGGCAAAAGGCCAATTAGATAAAATTCTAAAGTTGACAAAAGGATCAGACATTCTCAATGAACTGATCAATGCTCAAAATCCCTCAAATGAAAAATCAGGTCTTGGATATGAGAAAGGAAAAGGTTCCTCAACTAGTATGTCAACTAACCTATATGATAATTTCAAGATATGAAGAGAAGTAGAAGTAAAGAAAGAGAAGGTAAATAGGGACACTAATAATGATCCAAACAAAGATAAGGTGAGGATAATAAATTTTGAAAAGAAATCTATTGAAAGGAAAAAGACAAAAATAAAAGATGCCAAAATATATACTAAAGTGGCAGACTTGAAGAAATAAAAGCATATGAAAGATCAATATACTATAACAAAAAATGTTATGACTAGGTATTATTAATCCTTTTAAGGTTATTATTATAGTTGTAATTGACTTGGTCATAAGGCTATTGAATGTAGAGTTTTACCTATGAGGAGAACTAATTTTTAAGTAGAAACCCATTTTTTCCTCTATTAGATTCAAGTATAATGTGCTACAATTGCAATAATTTTGGTCACATAGCTAGGCATTGTAGGACTAACTTTCCAATGTCAAAAATATACAATATAAAGAAAGGCAAGTCTCCTAATGAGAACAAAGGTTCACAAGTTATTCATAAAGAAAAGAAAAAGACATATAAGAGACCCAAGGAACTATGGAAGGTGAAAAATCAATCCTTGATTACTCAAAAAACACTCCACACCAAAGAATAGAACTTGTGGGTGATAGATAGTGGGTGCTCAAAGCATATGATTGTTGACAAGAGAAATTTCACCAAGTTGAGCAAGTGAAAGGAAGGAACAATTAGTTTGGGAGATAATACAATAGTTAAAATCAAAGGCAAAGGAACCTTGCACATAGATGATAAGCTTCATATACATGATGTCCTTTATATTGAAGGATTGAAGCATAATCTATTGAGTGTCAGCCAAATGTGTGAAAATGTATATAAGGTCATATTTGATGTTAAAGGTTTCAAGCTAAGGAGATCTATCAAAATAGTCATAGAAGGGAGAAGGACCGAGAGTAATATCTACAATCTTGTTGAGGTAAATGGTAATAGTTGCCTTATAGGAAAGGTTGATGAAAGCTAATTATGGCATAGGAGAATGGGTCATGTCAATTTTGATAATTTAGTCAAAGTGAGTTTGAATAAGTGTGTAAGATATATGCCCAAGATAAACAAACCCATAAATACTACACGTAGAGAATGTTAATTAGGCAAGCAAACCAGGGTCAAGTTTCAAACAAAAGAATATGCAAATACTAAGCCTCTATAATTAGTTCATACTAACCTTTGTGGTCCTACCAAGATAAGAGGATATAAATGAGTTCATTACTTCATTTTTTTTGTAGATGATTACTCAAGGATGACATGGGTAACCTTTTTGAAGGAAAAATCTCAAGCCTTTGAGAGATTTAAGATCTTTAGAGCCATGGTTGAAAGTGAAATGAGAAGGAAGATCAAATGTTTGAGATCTAATTAAGGTGGAAAATTCACCTCTAATGATCTCATAGAATATTATGAGAAGAATGGGATTAAAATGCACTACTCTAATATAATAACTCCACAATAAAATGGAGTTATTGAGAGAAAGAATAGGAATTTTGGGGAGATGGCTAGAATAATGTTGAAAGAGGCCAAAACTATTTAATGGATATTAGAGAGAAGCAATCCAAATAGTATTATACATCTTGAATAGAGTTCAACTAATGGTGAAGAGTGATAAAACCCCATATTAACTATGGTATGGAGAACCTACATCTATTAAGTAATTTAGAGTGTTTGGAAGCAAATGCTACATTAGAAGAAAGGAGGACAAACTAGGAAGTTTTGAGCCAAGATATGGTGAGGGAATTTTTCTTGGTTACTCTACTCATATCAAAGCCTATGTATGTTAAAATAAGACGCTTCATAAAATAGTTGAGAGCATCAATTTCAAAGTTGAAGAAGGATTTAAACATGTTGAACCTGATGAGGAGATCAAAATTGAAGAATTAGAAGGAGAAAAAAATGAATAATAAGAAGATAGTAAAGAGGAGGAAGAAAATACTAAAAAGTCACTCCCAAGGTTTGTTCAAAAGGAACATCCCAAGGAGTATATAAGTGACAAAAAAAATGAAGGAGTTCAAACTAGGAGAAGAGCTAGAATGAATAAGGAGCAAGTAAGTTTTGCTCTATTTTCAAAACTTGAGCCTAAGACCTTTAGTGAAGTCAACAAGGATGAAAACTATTTAAAAGCCATGGAAGAAGAATTGAGCCAAATTTAAAATAACAAAACTTGGGAATTAGTTCTTAGACCCTCAACCAAGAATGTGATAGGAACAAAATGGGTTTACAAAAAAAAAACTCAATGAAGATGCAGTTGTTATAATAAATAAAGCAAGGTTGGTGTGTAAGGGATATGAACAAGTAGAAGGCATAAACTTTGAGGAAACATTTTCTTCAGTGGCAAGACTGGAATCTATAAGAATGTTTTTGGCATTTTATGTTCATAAAAAGTTCAAATCATATCAAATGGATGTAAAGTCAGCCTTCTTGGGTGGAAATTTAGAAGAGGAAGTATACATTGAATAACTAGAAGGTTTTTAGCTAGTAGATCAAGAAGATTATGTGTGCAAACTAAAGAAGGAATGGTATGGTCTGAAATAGGCACCTAGAGCATGGTATACAAAATTGGATCAATACCTATAATAACAAGGTTTTAGTAAAGGATGTGTAGATAACAAGTTGTCATTTAGATTATAAGGTGAGCATATGTTGATTATTGTTGTCTATGTAGTTGGTATCATCTTTCAAGGTAGAAATAGTGAAATGTGCAAAGAATTTGATACACAAATGCAAAGTGAATTTGAAATGTATATGCTAGGAGGACTTTCCTTCTTTCTTGGTCTACAAATTTCAAAATCTGATGAAGGGATATTAATATATCAAATCAAGTATGAAAATGAGGTGCTCAATAAATTTTGAATGGAAGATAGCATACCAATTAATACTCCCATGATAACCAGATGCAAGTTGAGCAAAGAAGATAAGTCCCTTGAAGAAAATAATACCATGTACGAATCAATGATAGGTAGCATGTTGTACCTAACTTCATCAAGACTAGAAATCATGCAAGCAATATGAATGGTTGCAAGATTTCAAGTAGCTGCCAAGGAATCACATGCCAATGCTATGAAAATAATATTTAGATATATCAAGATCAAAATTGACTATGGATTGTGGTACCCTACAAGTGAAGATCTCACTTTGATTGCATATGCAGATGCTAATTAGGTAGGAAATGTGGATGATAGGAGAAACACTAGTGGTGGTGAATTTTTCCTTGGAAATATATTTGTGTCATGGATGAGCAAAAATCAACAGTTGGTTATGCTTTCTATAGTAGAATCAGAGTATGTAGTAGTAGCAACATGTTGTGCCCAATTCTTTTGTATGAAGTAAATTGTCAAATACATTAAGGTATAATACTAAGTACCTATTTCTACCTTTTTTGATAGATTAGGTGCCATAAACATATCCAAAAATATAGTTATGCATTCTAAAACCAAGCATATATCCATCAAATATCAATTTTTGAGAGAAAAGGTTGTAAATCAAGAGCTTACAATGGAGTATGTGCCAACAAAGGATCAAATTGTAGATATATTCACAAAGCCTCTTCCCAAGGAGAAATTTGAGTATCTAAGAGAGAAGTTGGGAGTGGTGGCTCCCACACTACATCACTAGATTCTAGTGATAGGGCATGAGTCTAGGAGGAACATTATAGGAACATTATTAACTCTTGGATTAAGAGAAAAGGAAATCTATTGAGAAATTTGTAGTTCCTTTTCCATTTGATGTCAAAGGAGGAGAAAAAGGTGTGTTAGATCTAGATCATTATGCCTATATATATAGAGATATGTAGATTATTGATTGGTCTTTCAGACAAATGCTATATAAATGATCATTTGTAGACCAATTGAGCCAAGGGAGCTAGATTTGAATGTGTCCACTTAAAGTTGAGGTAAATATGCCATTGTATAAGTGAAGTTAATTTCTCTATGTTCCATCCTACCAAGTCTTAGGATCAAGATAGAGAAAGTAGATTACATGCATAACCCAGAAACCTATTGACATACTATGGTAGAGACTCTTTATCATTAATGTCAAAGGGGGAGAAAGTAGAATGAAGATAAAGAAGTGAATTATTTTTGATGATGTGTTGCCATCAATTACAAAGGGGGAGATTTTTGGACATAGTTATTGATGTATGAAGGATTATCATTGATTTTAAAGGTAACATGTGTTATTATGAATTAATGACAAAGGTGTTGAGCTGAATGGTCAAGTTGTCAAGACCTCATGAAGTTGTGTGTGTACCTTGAATTCCAAGAGCAGTCATATGAATGCCTTTCTAATTTTTATTTAGATATGGTTGAGTACATAGGTTTTTAGTGATATAATTTACATACAAGGCAAAATCTAAATGAAACAATCACACCAAGATACTCTAGTTTATGCCTAATGTTGTTGGACCAAGTTTCATCTCTTACAGATGAGAGAATCAAAAGTCATGTAGGTGCAAAGTAGGGCTCCCAGGTATTTGAATAGTGTTTTAACACTTAGTAATTTTTACAAATTTGTATTTGTTCAGAAAGAGTGCTTCAATAAAATGTTTAGTTTCCCCACTTAGTCAATTTTACAAGCTTGAAAATTATTTCAGAATAATGGTTAGGACCTTGTCAGACAAAATGTTTGCAAGAAAGTTTTTGAAGGAAATAAGTTGATTTTACAAGCTTGGGAATTATTTTAGGAAAATGGTCTGGACCTTACCAGATAAAATGCTTGGAACAAAGTTTTTGAAGGAAATAAGTCCCAATTATTTATTTCAAGATTTCTAATTCTCCTTGACATAAAACCCATAATAATTATTCTAAAAGATATGATCTAAAGGATATGTGTCCCAATCAAAAGTTTTGAAAGATATGAGTGAAGAATTGAAGGGAAATTCAAAGTTCCTGAAGGGAACTTGACATCTCATATGGAAAATTGTCTAGAAGTAAAAGGTCCAAAACAAAGGTACCAAAGGGTATCTTGAAAAGTTTTTGAAGGGCAGTTTTAAAAGCCTCAAAAGGTACATTAAAAAAATGCTAAAAGAAAAAGTCAAAGGAAAAAGAGCACTTGGCATTTTGTCAGGATATTTTTCCTAAAGCCCCTTAGATAAAAAAGTTGTGATAAAAGGTTATAAAGGGAACCTTGATAAGCCTTGAAGGACCATTACAAAGTCTCCAAAGGATAATTCAAAATAATTGTAAGGTACTTTCACAAGTGCCAAAAGATCAAGGAAAGATAAATGTTGAGTAAGTTTGAAGAGATAAAAGGAGTGAAAGCAATACATAGATGCTAAATAAAATGAGATGAAGTCAACATACTGAAGGATAACGATTAAGACGTTATAAAATCATGTATCTTCTAAAATTGGATGACATGTAGAAGATTAATAAGAAAGATCTAATGAAGTGAAGTGAATTTAGTGAAGAAAAGTGACCTATAGTTAATGGCATAATAGAGAGATAAAGATCAAGCATATCTAAGGTAATTGAAAGGATCAAAAGTGACCCAATTATATAGGAGATAGAGAGATGCAAAAAGGAGCTCGATGGTTAATGAAAGAGAGAGATAAAATGCATGCTATTTTGGAGATCCAATGCCTTGTGGGACCTTGGATAAAGATATTGATGAATGTGTTTCAAATTTTGAACTAATGCATATAAAAGATCTAATGTTGCAAGATAGACTGTGAATGGTGCCAAAGACAAGATCAATGATCCTCATTTAAAGACATGACTAGATAAATGATTAGTTTGATGCATTGACATAGAAACCAAGATTTATCGATTCAATTGATTATTCTATGATTATAATATTTGTATATTTAATATTCAGAAAAAAATATTTCCATAGTTAATAAGAAAGAGTGGCAGGTTCCCTTGAAACAAGACATAGAAAGTGTACATGTGAAGTCACATTAAATAAGAATCTAGAAATGGAACCAAAATAGGGAAGTCTAAGTGTGAAAATTATATGGTGATTAACCCTAAATATAAATCCATATCATATATATTATCTTCATGAAAAAGATAATTGTGTGGAAACCACTATTTTTAATTGCTATTACAATTTCCAAAGGTAAGCATTAGAGGAAAATGAAGGGTGTTAGATAGAAGATGCAGACACAAACCAAGCCAACATATAGAAGATGATTAGAGTGTAGAGAGAAAGTTAAAGAGTGTCAAATAGATATACATACATACACAACATAATATAGAGGTATATTTAAAGAGAGGCACTTAGAGATAAGGTATGTAGTATGAGAAGTTATAGACAAGACTTACAACAAAAAAATATAGTTTGATTATTTTCTATTCTAATGTTGTAGCTTCATAATTTTGATTGGTTGGCTCCATCATATAGATTGAGTTGGTGCTCAGATAGGGAGTGGTTAATTCCTTAGAGTGGGTGATCTTGAATGTAACCAGTGTGGTTTTGCCAATGACGCATTTAACTATGATGCTAGATTAGAACAGTAGATTCTAACTATTCTCACCATGGTTTTTCCCTTTGGGTTTTCCACATATAAATCTTGTGTAATTTGTTTATGTGTGTGTGAATGATCTATGTATCTATTTTTTAATATGCATATGAATTTGTATCTTCTCTAAAAGGTTTAATAAACTAGTTCTAGCTAATCTACTGATTCACCCCCCACTCAGTAGATAGTTATTTTCAACATTATGCACATAAGAATGAGAGAGAGAGAGAGAGAGAGAGAGAGAGAGAGAGAGAGAGAGAGAGAGAGAGAGAGAGAGAGAGAGAGAGAGAGAGAGAGAGAGAGAGAGAGAGAGAGAGAGAGAGAGAGAGAGAGAGAGAGAGAGAGAGAGAGAGAGAGTTTTAACATGTGATATAATGTTTAGTTAAACAAGAGAAATATGTGAAGTAAGAGAAGAATTAAAATATCTAGATTCTATGTCATCTTCATCATAATCAAAATAATCATCATTATCCCATGGCTAATTAAAATTAGAATTTAATTCATTTGAAGAGGTAACAATAGAATAATTATCATTCACATGATCATTAAGAGAAGGATAAGGATAAGATTTTAACTTTTCACTACTATGCAATGTATCATCTTGTGTAAGTGTAATGCAAGGTATTTAATCACTAGTCATTTTTGAAATCCAATCATGATTGTCATTTTCTATTTGAGAATCAAGGGAAGAAGGATTAATAACCATGTTTTATTTTTGTACATTATGACATAGAGGAGAAGAGTTATAAACATGTGCATTTCTATTTGTGGTAAAGAATCATTGCATTGAGCTTGAAATGTGAAGGAAAGTGATAAAGTAATTTCATCTACCTTAATTTGTGCATTTCTAAAATTTCTAATATCCTTTGTATTTGCATTTTGAAATGTAATTGAGAATGATAAAGAAGAGGTAGTATTCTTATCTACTTTAATTTAAGCATAAAAGGTGATTTTCATGTAGTGCACTTATATTTATTTATTTTGAATAATGAATTAGAAATAAAATTTGAAAAGTTAGGTTCAAATTGGAATAAAACTCTACCAACAAGATGTTCCTTTAGAATTATATTACTAATTTGATTTTTAGGACTAAGAGAAGAGTAAGAGTAATGATAAGATGATTTATTAAATGTATCCTCATATTCTTTTGTATTATCATGTGCATAATAATCTTCATATCCATCATTGTAACAATAGTTGTCATCATCATTATAAATGAAATAATTATCATGCTCTAATGTAAAATCTTGAAAATTAGCCATTCATTGTTATAATCATGAGAAAAATTTAAGATTGCATCAAGTGGATGAGGGGTAGAAGGATTTTTAGATGCCATCTTAAATTTGCCAAAGAAGATAATGTAAAGAGTAAATAATAAACACACAAGAGGTAGATTATAATCCAATATAAGTATGTGTACAATGTGTGAATTTGTTGAAAAAAGTTTGTAATAGGAAATAGGATTATTATTGAAACCCTAGTTGATAATGTTTGTGTGTATAGGGACCTAGTATGTGGATCTAGGGTTTGAATCTAGGGTTGTGTTGAAAATATTTAAATTGAATTAAATAAATAAAACACTAGTATAGGATTAATAAAATTATCTAGGTTAATTTAAAAAAATCATATTTTTGTAACCCTAATTTAATGTGAAAAATTTAGAAGGTAAACCCTAAGGAAAATAAGGGTTTTTGAAGCTATGTTTGAGGCAAGACAGGTTCACCAAATGATTTAACCATTGAGGGTTTTTACTATGTAAATCCTAATCTAGATTAAAGGGTTGGGTTTATTGTTAATCTGGAATAAAATTGGAATTTATTGATTGTATGCAACTTTACAAAAATAGTAAATATAAGGAGAAAGTGGACTTATCTAAGTACAAACATAGTTTCTCATGGATTTGAATACTGGAGACAAATAAGTAGATAGAGAAGAATATTTCATCTATTGACCATTTTTTGAGATCAATCTCTAGATAGTAGACCCCACTAGGATAATAACACCATGTGGTGCTAGTGTCCAAACCTAGTGCTAGTGTCCTTTATGTAGTGACTATCTGAAACTTTCAAATAAGTTGTAAGAGTTCTTAAGGATCTTGTAGGTGATTTTTAGCTATGTAGGGGATCATTTATGTCATTATTTTAGATTATTCTTATTTAAAACCCTAATAAATACCTACACACATGAGATAATAAAATAATCAAATTCAAAATGC
The DNA here is from genome assembly GCA_037957365.1 of Torreya grandis. Lineage (NCBI taxonomy): Eukaryota > Viridiplantae > Streptophyta > Pinopsida > Cupressales > Taxaceae > Torreya > Torreya grandis. The sequence goes on from JARHVA010002672.1 coordinate 1,994,004, forward strand.
AAGGAAGGAATAGGTTGTGGGATGTTACAATCACATAAAATAAAACCCTGGTTATCCTGACTAGTGCCTACATTAACCTCAATGTTAGGGGTCTTAGATCACATGTATTTATCCCTTAGGGAATGTGTACCATCAAATTACATGGTGTGATAGGATAATTTTTTCCTAGGACCTTATTTGATCAAGCGTGAAAATGTCTAGCAATGAATTCTAAGTAGTATGCAGAGTATTTGAGTTGCACTATTGATTGATTTTATGTAATAAGTGCTAAAATAGTAAGTGCTATATGTAAAATGTATTATGAGGATATTTATTTGGAATATAATACCTTTTTAATTGTTTGATAAGTTATGAAAAAGATATACAAAAAAATGAGAGAAGGGTCATAAAGGGGTTATGACTCAGACATGGGCCAAACGAACCTATTAGACATTGAAGGCAAAACTGGATAGTAGTTCCATGTGGCACTACTATCCTAAAAATGGTGATAATATATAAAGGCTCAAAAAAAATCAAAAATTATGGATGATAAGATAGGGGCCCTTGGGACTTGGAAAAGGTGACTTATGATTATTAGAAGTGTCAAAAATAGGGATAAAAAGGCATAAAAATATCAAAAGACTAAAAGTGATCATGTGAATAAGGACTATAACCATCAATAAGACCCTTTAAGTGAAAGATAAACAAAAGACATAGTACTTATGGTTACTTGACCAAATTAAGGTGTTTACAAAACACTTCTAAAGGATTGTATTGATATATTTGCATGGGCTTATTTGGATATGCCAGGATTGGACCCCATCTTAGTTTTACACCATCTTATTGTACATATTGATGCCAAACTTGTTAAGTCAAAGCTGTGAAAAATGTATCCTCATATTATTGTGATAGTCAAGAAAGAGATGGAGAAACTCTTATATGTGAGATGCATTTGACTAATTGATTATTCATAATGTATTTATAAAATCATATTAGTTAGTAAGAATCTAGAAGGCATCAAACTGTGCATTAATTTTTGGGATATTAACAAATCTTGACCAAAAGATGACTTTCCACTTCCAAACATTGACATGATTACTAAATCAAAAACTAGATATGAAATGTGCTCCCTTATGGATGGTTTTTAGGATATAACCAAATTATAATTACACTAGAGGACCAATATAAGATAATGTTAACCACTCCATGGTTAACATTTTATTATTAGGTGATTCTATTTGGACTAAAAAATGTAGGAGCAACTTACCAATGAGCTATGATGGTGATTTTACATGATATGATTCATGACATTATTGAGAACTATGTCATTGACATCTTAGGTAAATCTGAGACTAGAGTTGATCATCCAACCATACTATGAATAATCTTTGAGAGATTTATTGAGTATAATGTTAGGCTCAACCCTAATAAGTGTTTATTTGATGTAACTTCTATAAATTTGTTAGGTTTCATTGTATCTCATAGGGGAATTGAAATTGATCCAACCAAAGTTTGAGCCATTACTAAAATGCCACCATCATCTACCTTGAGGTAGCTCTTTAGTTTGTAGGGCAAGATATAGTCAATCTGATGCTTCATATCACAACTGGCCAAAAAATACCATCCTTTTACATAATTGATAAATAAGGGAACCATATTCTCATGGAATGAATATTTATAGGAAAAATTTAACCATCTCAAAGAATACCTAGCCAATACAACTTTTTTATTACAACTTATGCTGAACAAGACATTATTACTTTACCTATCAAGGATTGAAAATGCCTTCAGGGAACTTTTAACACAACATGATCAATAGGGTAAAGAGCATTATATTTATTACCTGAGACAACCATTTGTCATGTATAACACAATTATATACTGATCAAAAAATCCTATTTAACTATGGTTTTAACAACACAAAAATTGTCACTACATGTTGAACAACAAGACCATTGTAATTGCCAAAGTAAATATGCTCAAATATCTACTTTCTAAAAAATCTTTACAGGGTTACATAGCAAAGTTGATCATGTTTTTGAGTGAGTTTGAGATCGAATATTTTAATTAAAAGGCTATTAAGGGATAGGTAATCATATATCATCTTAAAAAATATCTTATTTTTTATACTCAACCTCTCATATCTGGATTTATAGATGAACCCACCATTAGCGTATCAAAAGTAGAAGCACCTTATGAGGTAAATTAATGGAAAATGTAATTTGATGGTTCCTTCATAGCATGTGGATTAGGCACTAGAATATTATTTATCATGTATCAAAGGGATCTTATTTTTAAGTCCTTTTACATTTGTTTTCATGTACTAACAATATGGGTGACTATGAATCACTCATTGTAGGATTTTACAAGTAGTAAAGTGGAATATACAACATTTATTAGTTCATAATGATTCACATTTAACATTAATTAGGTCATAGACTAATACCAGATGAAGGATGATAATTTAGTATAGCATAAACACATGGTCAATAATCTTAGACAAAAAATTTCCAACCTTCAATTTGAACATATACCTAGGGCCAAGAAAAAAATAGTTGATTCCTTGGGCACAATTGGATCCATGATTTAAATTATAGATAGGGCCACAAACTATCAGTTCCTTATAGAACATCTTCTAGAATTGATATATGAAAAATCAATTGTAAAGATGGTTTGAGATATTGTTGGTCCCATGTCTACTTGGTATTATGACATATACACCTACCTCTAAGAACAAATAGTTATCCCTGACCTTTCCTACAAGAAATAAAAAGAATTCATCCATAAAGCCCCTTGTTATACTTTATTATGACCTACCATGTATTTTAAAAGCTATGATAGAACTTTGATTCATTATTTATCTTCAGTAGAATCTAGATTAGCATTGAGGGAAGTTCATGGAGTGTGTAGATCCCACACCAATGGCAACATACTTGCCAGTAAATTAATGCATATTGGTTATTACTATCTGACTATGGAAATAGATGTAGTTACCTATGTGAAGAAGTATGTGAAGTATCAGAATCATGTTAATTTGATCCATGCTCATGTCAAAATGGTCAAAACATTGATAATACCATGGCCATTCTCAATGTGGGGACTCAAAATCATAGGAAATATAAACCCTACATCCTGAGATGGCCATAAACATATCCTTACTACTAAATATTTCATTAAGTGGGTGGAAGCCATTCCCCTCACTATGTAAATCGTAAGTAGATATCCAAATTCATATTTAACCATCTCATTTTCCACTATGGTATCCATTCCTACATTATATTTGATAATGGTAATTCATTTAAAAATAAAGATGTGAAAATAATTTGTGCCTAATACCATATCAAACAACACTTTTCCATTACTTATTCCCATTAGGCAATGGCCAAGTTAAGGCTTCTAACAAAACCATTGTCAATATTCTAAATAAAATTTTCAATGATGTTGGTAAAAATTAGTACTTTCAATTGTTTAACTCCCTCCGGGCCTATCATACCACTTTATGAACTCTAATATGAGCTACCCTATATTCTCTTGTTTATGACATTGAGGCCATTCTTCCTATTGAGGTTGAGTTGCATTCTATTCGAATTTCACTACAACACATCATTGATGATGAGGATTAAAAAGTATCTCATTTTAAAGAGTTGGACATACTAGATGGAAAGTACATGGATACCTTGAATAACCTTTAGGATTAATATAAAATATTACATGACCAATATAATTAGCATGTCAAGTGTAGATAATTTGATCTGGGTCACCTTTTATTAAAATAAAATTAGAAGCATATCAATACCAAGATAAAGAATAAAGGAAAGTGTCAACCTAACTGGTTAGGGCCTTAAGTGGTTATTACTAGCTAGGGTTATAAATCATACAAATGCACCATGCTATAAGGAGATAAACTTTATGAATCAATGAACATAATGAACAAGGATCATTTAAGTTATGACTCAATGTACCATTCTTCATATCGTACCCTATACCTTTCCCACCATCCCTTTACCTAGTTCTAGCTAGTTACTTTTACCTAACTTTATCACTTTTGGCCTTGGTTATGACTCATTTGTATTTTAATCATGTTCAGGGTTAATATCAGATGTAGTTCTAGTAGTTGATTCAGATTCAAGCTTTTGAATGGTAGTATATGAAAGCAATATGACATTGGTCCTAGAAATTGCATCCTTCATTTATTATTACATTTTATATCATTAATCATGCTACTAATAATAACTAACTTTGGGAAAATTATTACAACCAACCCTTTTATTTTTTTCCTAATTATAACTACCTTTGGGTAAATTAAGAACAACTCCTTTATCATATATAGTTTAAATGATCTTGTAATTTTTAGAGTAAGCTAACCCATGCTCTCATAATTTGATGAGTGGTATCTCATAATTCTCCATTAAGTTGAGATGCCTATAAAATTCCAAAAACATTTGAAACAACTTCAAAACCCCTAAACATTTGAAAAGACCTAGGAAATTTCCTAAAAATCTCAAAATCTTAAAAATTGGCTTAGAATTTCCATGTGAGATATAAAGCCATTAAATTTTGATAGGAATGACTCTCTTACCTATCTAGATTCATTTCTAGACCACCTTTACCATTTTACTCCTATCTTTGGAAGAACTACATTAGCCTGAGGTTCACACAAACTATGTAGGTAGCACTTGGATACATGAGTTATCTTAGATTAAATCAACCACCATTAATTTTTTTCATCACTTTTTTACCTTAAGGACTATGGGTTTTCTAGCTATTTCACAAGTAACCAATCATCCTTTAGTTTCCCCATCCTTATTGGTCTTAGCCAAATGCTCTCATTATTTTATGAAACACTTTTGTGAATATCATGCATTCAAATTTGATATAATCATGAATACTTGGCTCTTTTATGATCTCACAATTTTTTAGGCAACCTCATCCAACACTCTTGACATTTTATAAGCTCATATTATTAGATGGTGGAGCATGATCTTATTTTAATGCCCAATTCTCAACATGGGGTGTGTGGGGGGCAAATCCCCCCATTAGGGTTGCCATGGGGGTATAGGGGGAAGATACCTCTATGGAAGACCCCCTAGTGGGGGTTCAAGGGTAACACCCCTAAAGATTTTTTTTTTGTTAAAAATGCATTGTAAAATATTGTAATTTCATAATAAATTTAGACCGTTTAGTATTAGGTCACATATCTAATGGTAAAAATTATGTTTGTGCATTTTTACCCTAATATGTAACCCTCCTTTGATATGAGGGAATTATAATCATGGTGGCATACCATGTGTGAGTGAAGAGGATATTGTATTAGATATATTATAGGTTTTTACCTTCATTTGTTGGATTGAATAATAAGGACTGGTTATTTATGTATGGATGTAGCTCATATTGGGTGAACCACATTAAATATGTGTCTCCATTGTGTTGTGTTTTTTACATTTTATTTCCATTTTTAATTCATTAATATTTTTATGTGTTCTACATTCCTAACAATTAGTATTAGATCCAAAGGTTTATTTGTTAGATAAACTTGTAGGAGAAGAAGGTTCCTATTTTGAGCGGGAGCAATGGTAGAAGAGGCAATGTTTAAGGTCAAGAAGCTCAATGGAAAAAACTACTAGCCATGAAAGATGTAAATAGAGGACAATTCATATCAGAAGGATATTTTCCTACCTTTGGGTGGAATAGAAAAGAAGTTGATGACTATGAAGGATGAAGATTGGGAGGTTCTTCATAAAAAAGCAATATGAACAACACATCTATGCCTAGAAGCATTAGTGGACTTTAATATGTCAAAATAAAAGACAACAATGGATGTGATAAAGTTATTAGATAGAGTGTATGAAAAACCCTCAACCTTCAACAAGGTATTTCTTATGAAGAAATTATTTGATCTAGAAATTTAAAAGGTGGGTCTATTAGTAATCATTTAAATTAATTTAACATGGTCATAAATTATTTAAGCTCTGTAGGAGTAAATTTTGATGATGAGGTTAGGACTCTTTTGATTCTGTGCTCATTGCTAAAAAATTGGAATGGTGGTCATGGATATGAGTAATTTTTTCTCTAGTTTAAACACTTTAAAAGTTTGATGATGTTATTGGTGTTATTCTTACCAAGGAAATGTGATGGAAAAACACAGGTAAGACATCAGGTAATGCTTTGACTATGGAGAATAGGGGAAGAAAAAGGATATATGAAAGGGCCCAGGGAATTTTGGTAAGTTTAAGAAGGGTAGATACAAATCTAGATGCATGTTGGTGTGCTAGATTTATGGGAAGAAAAGACACTTGAAGAAATATTATTAGTTTTAAAAAGGAAAACAAGGAGATGGACAACAAGATAAAAATTGGAAAGCAAATGTAGCAGGTGATGTGTTACAAGATGATTTAATCATTTATTTAGATAACATTCATGATTCTTTGGGTGTTATATTTAGGGGATTCATTTCATGCTACACCCCATAAGAACTATTTTCAAGACTATGTTCAAGGTGATTTTGGATAGGTTTATTTAGGTGATGGTGAACCCTACAAAATTGTAAGAAAGGGTAAGATATAGATAAAATTATAGAATGGAAACAAATGGTTACTAAAATAGGTGAGGAATGTTCTTGAGTTCATAAAAAATATAATTTTAGCAGGCCAATTGAGAAGTTAGGGATGCATAGTTAAATTTGTATAAAATTCATGGAAGGTCACTAAAGGATCACTGGTAATAGTAAAAGGAGGGAAGGTAGTTATATTATATTTATCTAATTGTAATGTTGATTCTTCTATTACTTTAGATTTTATATAAGTAGATAAAAAATTATGGCACCATATACTTGGACACATGAGTGAGAAGGGGATGCAATTTCTCCACTCAAAGAATTTGTTTGTAGATTTGAAGAAGGTGGATTTGGAATTCTATGAGGATTGTGTGTATGAAAAACAAAAAAGAGTCATATTTATTAGATTTGGGAAGGCAAAGAAGGATGAAAAGTTAGAGATTTTGAATACATATGTATGGATATTGGCTTAGGTATCATCCCTTAGTGACTATTCTTATTATGTTTTTTTATTGATAATGCAACTAGAAAAACATGGGTTTATTGCATATGAAAAAATATGATGTTTTTGATACTTTTAAGAAATGGAAAGATTTGGTTGAGAATGAGATAAGAATAATTTGAAGTGTGTCAGATTAGATAATGGAGGTGAATACTATAGAAAAGAATTTGATAATTACTATTTATCCCATGGTATTCATATAGAGAAAATGGTTCCAAAAACACTACAACAAAAATGGTGTGTCAAAAAGGATGAACTAGATAATCATGGAGCATGCAAGGAGCATGAGATTACATGCAAGGTTACCCTTAAAGTTTTCAAAAAATGTTGTGGATACTACTATTTACTTAATAAATAGAGGGCCTTCAAGTCCTTTGGATGGTGGAATTAAAGAAGAATCATGGATAGGTACAAAGGTAGATTATTCCTTTTTAAATAGTTTTAGTTGTGAATCATTTTTCCATATTGATAAAGAAAATAGAACCAAGATTGAATAAAAATCCAAGAAATGTACTTTTATTGGATATGGAGTTAATGATTTTGGTTACCATTTATGGGATTTTGAAAATCACAAAATCATTATGAGTAGAGATGTGATATTTTTATGAGAAGGTCATATACATAGATTAGTTGTAGGGAAAGAAAAAATAAATACCAAATAATGAATATGTAGTACTTGATGAATTCGCTAGAAATGAAATTTAAAAAGTGCCACAAAATTAGAGTGTGTAACAAATATAACAACAAGTACATCAAACTCCTAGAAGTGTACTTAGAAGATATACTAGAGTAAGGAAACTCCTTGAATGATACTCTCCTTCACTTTTTTATTTATTTTTGACTGGTGGTGATAAGCCAAAAAGCTATGAAGAAGCAATGTAGGTAGAAACTAGAAAGAAGTGGGAACAAGGCATGAAAGAAGAGATATACTCCTTGGTACAACTTAGGTATCACTTCATTTGTTCAATTTTGGAGGATGGTAAACTAAAGTTGGAAAAGATACATATGAGTTAGAATCCTACAGATATGCTAAACAAAGTAGTCACTAAATAGAAGCTAGAGAGTTATTCAAATTCAATAGATATTCAAGGATAAAAAAGATGAGAAAAATTACAAGGTTAAAGTTTAAATAAAATTCTAATTAAGATTTGTAGTGGTGGAGTTGTAACAATAAATGTGAGATATTGTTAGATGGTGGAGCTTGATATTATTTTAATGCTTAGTTCCTAATAGGGGGTGTGGGGGGGAAATTCCACCCCCCCCGCCCCCCCCCACACACACACTAGGGTTGTCATGGGGGTCTAGGGGGGAGACAACCTACGTATAATCCCCCCTTGGTGGGGGTTCAGGGTAGCACCCTTGAAGCAAAATTTTGTTAAAAATGCATTATAAAATATTGTAATTTCATAGTAAATTTGAACCATTCACTATTAGGTCATAGATCTAATGGTAGAAATTATGTTTGTGTATTTTTCCCCTAATATTTAACCTTGTTTTGATATGAGGGTATTGTAATCATGGTAGTATATTATGTGTGAGTGAAGAGGATATTGCAGTGGATGTATTACAAGTTTTTCCCTTCATTTGTTGTATTGAATAATAAGGACTGGTTATTTTTGTGTGGATGTAGCCCATATTGGGTGAACCATGTTAAATCTATGTCTCTATTATGTTGTGTATTTTACATTTTATTTATATCTTTACTTCATTAATATTTATCTATGTTTTATATTCTAAACACTTCCCAAGTCATAGATGTAGTAAACACTATTAATTACCAATTTAGTTCATTAGTGGATGCTCATCTCTTGTATTTTAGTGTGGTTTTAACCTAAACCATGGTCTTGCACTTCTACAATTTGTTTGTGCTAACATTTTCATGACTATATGAACCACCCCCCTCTTTTCCTATGAACTCATAATTTTTTGATATCATTCTCATATTCCTCTATAATCAGTCTCTTTTCATTATCATCAATTTTATTCTATCACATATATTATGAAAACTACATTTGTCCTGAAGTTCATGTTGGACATAGTGTCCATGGGGCTATGTAGTTAGTGTCCACTATTCTAGTACATCTGGAGTTATCTTAGTTACCCCTTCCTATTTATTTTATTCCCCCCATTTATTTGTTTTTGTATTATTGTCCCATATATCTTATGGGGAATGCTTTTTTGTCTTGTTTGTGTCATTACTCCCTATGGCCTAGGGACAACATTTTTCCATCTTACCCTTTGTTGTTTTTTCCCTATAAATAGGGTAAACCTTGTGCCATTTGTTCTTATTTTATTTTACCTATGTCTTTACTACCTAGCCTAGGGGCAGCCCTGTCATCAAGCATAACACCTATATTACACATGCACACATAATTTGTTTAATTTTAGCATTATGACTAACATTGTTTATATATTGACATTTATTTTAAGTTAGATTATTTGCCTTTATGTGCCTTATTATTGTTTATTTTTTCTTTATTTTGTTTGTTTTTTTTTGTTTGAAATAGTTGGTTTGGTTCTTTTTATTTGCTTTTTAATTGTTTGTTTCTATTTTGGTGCCTTCTTAGTAGCCATAAGTCTATTACATTTTATTTACACTTAAGTCTTGATTATCCATATCTTATACTTAGGTTTTGACTATTTGTATATGATCCTACACTTGGTTTATTTATTTCATATTTACACTTGGGATTTGATTGCTCATATATTATTCCTAAGTGGTTTATATTTACATTTAAACTAAGTTTTCCATGCTTAGGATACACATTTTTATTATATTTATTCATAACTATAATGCATAATATCACAAGCTACAATAAACATTAGGCCAATAAATCCTATCTATTAATGCAATGAGCTATACTTCTTTGAGATCACCAAACTGGTCAAATCCCAAACATAGCCTAAAATAATGAATAAAGAGATAAATATGATTTATTTTGAGATAATATAGATATACATCTTTGAATAAGCATACATATAAGTCATACAACATAAACATATAATAACATATCAACATCTCATATACATGGAAAAGTAATAAATGAATAGAGCATACATGCTTATAATGAAAATAAACATCCATAATACTACATGAGATCAACATGAGATAAACATGGTAATAATAAATAGAGTATCACATACATATAAAAAATAATTGTCCATGTATACAGGCTTCAAAAGACCCAATATGAATGTCAATGTATCTCAATACTATCATACATATCAAGAATATATAGATATCTGTTAGAGTATGTATTTATCATATTTTCTAATGTATTATCTAGTTATTTCATTTTTTTTGAGTTTTTTCTATGTGAGGATTTATCCCACATTGATTAGTTAGGCTAGTTATATGTTTTTCCTTGCCTACTTATGCAAGGGATTTTCTTTGTACTAACATGTCATATTTTTGAATAACACTTGATTTAGTTTACTTTGTAATCAATTGTCTATAGCTTCATTAAATGATGTTTTTGATTTATCACATCTAAATCTTGGGTTAGAATTCTTGTTCTCCATTCCTAACATGGTACTAGAGCTTTGAGTGTTTCTCCCATCCACATTATTGCATTTTGCTTTAGAAATTTCCTATGTTGATTATTTTTACCTTGTCATGTATTTTCCTTATCATTGTTTCTTCTCTTGTTGTGGAGAAGAAGCATATGAGAGAGGTGTGTGTGGAGATATACTTGTTCTCCATTCTTAATGGTGTCAAAAATATAATAATGTGCCAAAATGATAAAGAGATATAATAAGTCATCTCTAACTCTACAATCCGTAATATCTATAGTAAGAAGTGGCCTTGGTGGTCTTGGTGGTATAAGCAGTTATGTCCTTTGAAAAAACTAATATGAGTATGCTATATCATGGGTCATAGTCTTGGATTGACCTGATCTACTTTCAACCATCTATGCATCTCATTCCTCAAATATAGAAATATTTGGTCTTTGAGAATAGTAATCTCATATTCCCTATGATAGTACTAGGATCATCCTTAGACTAAAGGCTCTTAAGAATCATCTAGGAAAAACTTTCCTATGTATTAACTCTCTAAGCCTAATCACACTCATACAAGATCCTCTAAACATATTCTAAATCCTAATATCTATATGATATGGCCTAGTCCCTCTCTACTATAATCTAGGCTTGAATATGAACCATCCTATCCACCTCTACCTTTTAGACAACAAATCTCTAACTAAAGGTGAGTCATATCCTCATCATGAATTTATAGTGTAGTATATAGATCATCCACCTACCTCTTTAAACCTATGATGTCACCTAACTTAGGAGTGATATCCTCCCTCACCATCCCCTTTATCATCACCTCCATCATCCCATGTACCATCCCTTCCATAAAAATTATTATCATCATCATCCTCCTCTATACCTCCATTACTATGCTAGCTTCTACAAATATCAATAGCATTGATGTAAGTCTAAGCCTCTACCTCATCTATATCTATAAGAGCCTGACCACCTACTTCACTTAAGATATTAAGCCTCAATGGGCACACTTGTACCCATAAATGTCTATACTCTAGGGTGACCCTTGCATCTACCACCCCTTATATAATCACATGTTATCCATGGAACACTTAGATAAGTGGACATAGTTATAATGTTCTAAATGGGTGGAGTATCATAGTTGATATCTCTAGTCATAAGTTCATACCACTTGGCATCCTTTGGCACATATTATGTCATATTTAAATATAAAAGTACCTAATTAGGTTGGTACTCCCTAATAATGTGTGACTGCTTACCTATGATAAAACATCTTAATGTCATAAAGGTAGTGTACCAAACATCCCTAGGATATTGGACCTAACAAATAAAATAGGTCTCTATATAAATAACTATGGGTAAGCTGGTCAAACATGCAATGGCTAAATTATATCTCTCTATAGTATCCTCTCCATCCTATTATAGTCCATGCCCATCTATATGCTAATATATCTTATAGAATTTGACCCATATCTAGCCTACTATCAATTCAATAATAATATGCTCATGACCCAAGACAATCAGTAGTGTGAATGCTCTAATAATGCACCCTCTATAATATGCCACCATATGCAGGTCCCTATATAATTGAGCCAACACAATTGGCCCCCATGAAAATGATGTGGCCTCATACATCATGCTATGAATCATGACTTTGAGAACCATATGAAAATAATGACCACCCTTGTCAGGTAACAAGATCCCACTATTAATACCCATCAATATTATGATCTCCTTATCAATCAATGTTGGCAGTGAAGGATACCCAAGGGATAGATCATCAGGCCTCAAATTTGTGTATATCTTTAGAAAATTGATATCAAAATTCCCATGAACCATGGGAATACCTTGATAGATAAACAATTCATTTAACATAGCCTACTACTATGTTGGATATATCTAAAATAAATTGTCTTTTCATTGATAGTTTGAGGATATGTCAGGTATCCTTAAGAGTGATATTTTCCTCTCTAGTGGGTAGGTGAAAGGTTGAGATATTGTTATGCCACCACTCTACTAAGGCACTCAGATATATCAATCCATGTGAATCACTAACATCTATTCCATGCCATATAAATATAGATCTTGTAATAATATAGTCATCTCTATCATCCAAATCTATGCTATGCATAAGAATGGGAGTGTCGATCCCACGTTGTCAAAAACTATTAGCCACTCATAAAAACTTAGATAAATTAGCTTTAGGTTAAATTTATGATACTATTTGAGTTTATACATATCTTACTAGGCCTATTTATCCCTCTCTCTTAGAGGTTGGACCCATGTTGAGTCTTTCAAGCTAGTTATTTTCCTTCTAAGGTGAAGTCACCATTTTATCAAACAACAAAGTCACTATTTTGGTGTTATTGTTAATTTTTGGGTGAAATCATCATTTTTTTTTCACAAAAGTGATGACTTCACCTAAAAAGGGAAAAATCACTAATTCAATGATTTCTAGAGTTTTTTGGTGAAATCACCATTTTTAGGAATGATGAATTCATACGAAGTTATTGATTTGACTTGTAAAGCTACTATTTTTCTTAAAATGAAAACAAATTTTCCAAATTTTGACCTAAAGTTAAAAATAAATACATAATAAATGACATTAATGATAAGGTTGAGGATACATACCAGTTTATCATTGTGCATAGTTGCCTATGCTCCCTCACCTAATCATTGACATGTTGTCATCCTCCCCCATGAGACATTTTTCTTAGCTGGGTTATGCATGAAACCAAAGATCAAATTATCAAAAGGCTAGGGTGATAATGAATTATTTTTCATCCCATGGGGTGAATATATAAACTAAAAATTTGAATTTTATCCCTAAGGCCTAAAGTTTATTCTACTCTCTCAAGGAGGTGTATTTTTCACCTATGTAGTCTATTCTACATGTTTGATACTATGTGACTTACTTCTTGGATATTTTGTAATCAAACAATATTATTGGGCCTCTTCTGAGACCCATTCAACAATAATATTTTTCTACCTATACAACATGTTTTTTTGAACATGAATGTTCATACTCACACTTAGGCTAGAAACATGTTATTCTTTGCTAGCTCATTAGAGATATGTTTTATGAATTTATCACATAATATACCATTGTAAATTTTCCTAGAAGAAACAACTTATTTTCTAATCCATCAATGATATATTTTACCTTCTTATGGAAACTCATTTTCAATCACAAGATTAACATGTAAATGATTATAAATGCCTTTGAGAAAATCATTATTTTTTAACCTATTTATTGATTATAAACTCCTTTGGGTAAAACATTATTTTTAAACCTATGTAATGATTATAACCACCTTTGGGAAAATCATTATTTTTTAACCCATACACCTAATAGGGGCACATGAATGTGCTACTGATTATAACCACCTTTGGCAAAATTAGTACCTCATCCTTCATTACTGATTATAACTACCTTTGGGCAAATCAATATCTCTGCCCTCTACTAATGATTATAAAAAACTATGGGAAAATCCACATCCCACCATCCATTAATGATTATAACTAGTTTTGGAAAAATAAATAATTCCACCTTTATTGCTAGTAGATCATGTCATTTTCTTCATTTCAATGGAACGTTTGATGGCTCTATTTTATCACCCATTCCCTCAAAGGGGAATCTTGGGTTAATTTACCACCATTTTGGGAATTAAACTTTTAGATTAATGGTTTTTTTCATTCTTTGAAAATATATTACTATTCATATGTCGTGCAACACCTTCTCAAATGGGCAAATTATAGACACTCATTTTTGGCCACTTTTGTGTCTAAATTGGGATTCAAATAATTTCTAGAAAATGATGCAATTTAAGCATAAAAATAACTTAGATGACCAAATTCATCCATTTAATGGATTAGTTACCCAAAAATGTGTAGATTCTTGATTATTTAGGGTATTACCTTGTATACACTAATAACTAGCTTGGATTCAACTCTAATCAAATTGTAACTTAGTAAATTGACATTCTTGGCTTGTTGATATATTAATGCAAAACATTTAAAAATAATTCATAAAAACCAAAAACCCTAAGCCAAATTAATTACAAAATCAAATATCAATAATCTTTCTTAATTAATGATTCCAAGTTGAAATAGAGAAATATATTTATCTAAAAATGTATTTTTTCAATAAAAAAGAGGTCAAAGTCAAGGGAGATAATAATATGTTTTATTAATTCCTAAAATTCAAGAAAAGGTGAGTGAAAACATAATAAATATATTAAATGAGTTATCATGGCTCATAAATATCTACAATGAGTTGTCAAGCTTTCATTATTAATTTAACCCAATCTAGGGTTAACCTAATTCAACCCAGGTCATTTTAGACTCAACCAAAGTTAGAACTAAACCTAATCTCCCTAAAATTAGAGTTAGTTTTTAGACCTATAAATACAAGTGCCCTCACTCTATCTAAACAAGATTTTGTGGGTAAATTTATTCTATAAGAATTCTTTCAAGAAGTCATCACTTTAATGTTATAATGCCAAATTAATATAAAAAAGCTTCACACCAAGCCAAACCAAGCCATGAAAAGCCACATGTGGCCTTATAAAAATAATTCTAAGATGGATAATACATTTATCAAAGTATCTAAGGGCATAATCTGAGTAAGAACATCTTCTATGCCAAAAAGTGAACACTAATTTTTAAAAGGGAGGTAATGTTATTGTATGTTTTTATCTCTTATTTGTAGTTTTATTCATCATGTTAATTTCCCATAGTACCTAGGAAAGAGTGGTTTAATTGCATTGAATTATTATACTTAAATTCTCATTTGATTCACTAATAAGAAACTAATGACATTTGTGTGCTCTTTAGATTCCTAATTTTACATTATACACTTTAATGATACATTTACCTAGACATATTCCTTATATATGTTATATGGTTACATTCATAGATTTACAGTTATTTTACCATTTTAAGGTGAGGCAACTTCTAAGTAATATTTTTACCCCACTTTAAAGGGGGGAATATTAGTATGGGCATCCTTAGGAAGCATGTTCTATACACTTTACACTATTTCTTAGATTCATTGGGGGCATGTCATATGGACATGGCTTCCATTCATTCACAACTTTTAGATTTAGTGGGGGCATGCTTTGGAAACATATTCTCCACATTTATTTAGTATTATATACTTATACTAATGGGGGCATGTCATATGAACATGTATTTGAAACATTGATAGATTTTAGATTTAGTGCGGGATTTCTTTGGAATTATGTTATCCACATTCATTCAATATGGTACTTATATTGATTTACAGATTCAGTAGGGGCATGCTTTGGAAGCATGTCCTCCACACTTAGTTTTCTAAATTGGACAAAACACATAGTTATATGATTCATATTCATAGTTGTGGAAGAATAATATACATGGTAAAATTATTATATATAGTTTAAATATGAGACATATCTAAGGTGAATATGTTATGTAACATGTACCTAATATTGAAAAAATTTAAATCAATCTTAGATTCCAAAATTATTGGACGTATTGATACCCTACATACTTTTATCCACTTTAGTAATCCAATATATTATATTAGGTTCACTTTTTGGTATGGTTGAGGTGGATAAATCATTAAATGTTTCAAAATTTTCATTTTGTACTTGATCATCCAAAGTCACCAGGTTATAAGTATCATTAGGTTGCATGGTTGAGCTAATCTCAACTGCTAGGTGGCAAATCACTTTTACTTCAAAGTTGGGGGCATGTTCCTTCCAACATCTCTCTCTCTCTCTATATATATATATTTATTTATATATATGAAATTTAAATATTTATCTATATTTATCCTAATCTTAATTTCAAATCCTTACAATGATACATATTTTTTTAAAAATAACTTGCCAATAGATAGGGTGGTTACATCAACACACAGATGTACTACTAAACCTTGTTATTTCAATTTCAATCTATTTAAATTAATTTTAACCTATATTATATGCACTAATTATATAATAGAACATGATCTTAATTAAAATTTAGTCATTCGAAAATCACTCAAATTCAAATCTAGTAAAGCACTCAATTTCAACTCAAGCAAAGACAAGGTGTGTATACACACCTAGGTACTTATTCCTTTCCTTTAAGCTAGTAATTTTATTATTACATTAAAGGGATGATAAAATGTATATGATATTTTATGATTATGTTTCACCTCATAACTATACACTTTTAAAACTTAGACCTTGGGTTTTCCTCTTAGTTCTACAAATTTCTTACTTTTGTAAGTCTCACGTCTACTCTATCTTGTGCCCTTTGGCCCATCTATTAATCCAAATAGTCTTATATTGAAGACATAGACATCCCATATTTCCTAAATTTCTTATATTATACTTATCATACATCTCTACATTTAATGAGCATGTAACTACTCTCCTTCTCCCTATACACTAATAATCAAGATAAATAATAGCATCAACATTACTATCCTATCTTGACTTATCTTGACACAAGTGTCTAATGCCATAAACTCATCCAATTTAAAAATGAAACATATTAAAATGGTTGGAATAAGTTATTTAATGTGATTTATCTCTTGATAAGATTGATATAAATATAATATCAACCCTCACTCATTCCTCACCTAGCAATCAAACCAAAAGAACACTCAAGAAATAATCAAGTTACCAAAATCTTTTTTATTCTTCCCTATTTTTATAATTGTCAAAGGAGAATCCAAAATATAATCCTAGAGTACTAAAGGAGTAATCATAAAGTCATATTTGTGAATTTAAAATCTAGGTCACTATTGTACTTGATTTACACACATTGCATGATTCACACACAAGCCAACAAGTAGGGGATAAATACATGAGTTTAAGGCCCTCTTATTGAATATTGGATATGTAGGTAGTGCAATTTGATAGTAGAGTCAGTGTGGGTTAGCTAGACACTATGTTCCCATTAACCCATTTTTCTCCAATGTCACATTAAAGATGGAAGGCTAGAGTTTTACCATTTCACCAGGAGTGACATTCCATGACCCAGACCTAAATGCACCAAAGTGAAGGTGAAACCAAAACTATAAGAATATATGTGGTCACATCTTATTTGAGAATATAATTTTTACAAGACACTATCATTGAAATAACTAGCCCATGTCGATGTAAATTTCCTAAGAGTTAGAATCTAGAATCTGATGATTGATCCATAATTATCTTCCTACATACTTTATGCCTATATTATACCTAGATCTACATTAGCATCAAAAAATAATAAATAATCTCTTTTATGTAATTTATACCATTAATAGGCTATCTTAATTTAATAAATTTAGCATATGGTGAATTTGATTTTAGCACATTAATTGGCTTGATGTAGATCTGATATTCACCTTTGTGCACTTTCTTTCCTATACTCTTAACCTTATTTACCCAAGTAAGAATTATACAATCAAAATTATGGTTAAATAACTACTCATGCCATTTGAGATGTGGATGACTCAAGGTTAGAGAATTTATATTCTTCCCTATTAAGTCTTTCACAAAGCAACTCTAAATTGGGAATTTTGAATGTGGCACCCAAGGCATCCATGCTAGAGAAAAAAGGTAGAATCAAAAATTTGGAATGGACCATTGAACTTGGAAAAAATTAGGTAAACACATCCTTCATATTTATTTTCTCTTACATTCCACTTAAATTGTGTTAACTAGTGCTTAAACTTAGTAAGATAGTCTACAATGGATGGAAAATCTTCAAAATTGAGAAGTGTGATCTCTACTTTAAGTTGCATGGATCTCATGTCATCCACCTTACCAAATAAACATTTAAATTTTTCCCATATATTTAAATCAGATTCACATCTTTACAAATAAAATAAAATATGATCACTTACATAAGCTCTTATCAGACCCATACACTCATCAAATTTGCACTAGTGCTGAAATTTCTCATATTCTCTAATGAATGTTAATTGTACTTTAACCATTACACCCAATAACCCTTTATGTTTAATGATTTTTTGCATTATTTATCTATGTGTGTGATAATCATGTTTTTAATGGATCATAGTGATCTAATGTATAAGAATGATCCATTCTAAAAAAACACCAAGGAGCAAGAGAATGCAAAAAAGGTGCTCAAATCGACACTGTGACAAACCCCCAAAAGACTATTTTATTATTTCCCTCTAAATATTTAAATTTATAAGTGAGTGAATTTTAAATTATAAATTACACCAATATGTTGGGCATAAATAAACATACACTTTTCAAAAAAATGGCACTCAATTTCAAGTTCCTAATCAAAAGTTATAGATATTACAAAATTCCCATTGTAAATGAGTTAAATAAAAATTATACAAAATTTAAATGCTTAAAATGAAATTAAATTATTAGAGATATTTTTAAAAAATCTATTTGAAAAATATTTGACTCAATTTTTAATGTAAAAGTAAAACTCCCTTAGGTTGGTTGTGACTGAGGGCTTAATTTCCATGTGACTAGGGGCTAAGGGTAAAGAGTGACATCACCCCAAAATACCTCCAAATTGCACATTAATAGTGCCATGTATTTATGGTTAGAATTACAAAATATCTAAAATTTCATGTATTATAATGAACATAGACATGGGTTATGGGTATAATATGATGTAGTTACACCCACAGGTGTAGTCAGACATGGGTACAATGACATGGATGAAAATAAGGTATAGTCTACAACCATAGGTACAGTTAGCTACCAATATAATAAACCAATTAGGTTATGCTAAAACATCAAATAAATTCCAACACCCAAATAAATAACATGCCAAAATGCTAAACTTACATAACATGCCAAAATGCCAAACCTATAAATAATACCTCAAATCTAGAAAAAAGCTATGATTTCCTCCAAAACCAAAAAAAACCCAATTAGGTTTTTCAAAAAACCTAGTAAAATAATTTTTTGTTTGATCTTATAGCACCAAATGGTATAGATATGCACAAAATATTAAATATTTCCTTCAAACCATCCAAAATAGTAAAAATGGTCTATCATAAAACTAGGTCATATTTATATCTGATCTTAGGGTTTTGACATCTTTTGAATCCAATGAAATTTCCCATTTTTTTTTGGATACAAAAACTTTCAAAAAGCTCACAAATAGATGGATACAACACCTGTTTATCTCATACCATGAAAATAATGAAAAACATAATGTTCCAAGCCACAAAGATCTCAGGTGTTAATAACAAAACATCAAAAAGAGAATCTAAAAGCATAGACTTGCAAATTGATATGTATAATAAAGAGCAATATCATATAATATATCTACAAAGCTTCATGTAAGTACAATGAAAGTTCCTTGCATATATAGGCAAAGAAGATCAATCATAGCTATACTATCAAGTTAAGAGATAACCTAGGGATAGAAACCCACTATATTTAAATATAAAAACATTTAGTATCTACACCTAAGTGGGTGGATAAAAACAAATAATATAACTTTATAAATCACATAAAGAACATGAGAAAATGTAAATAACCTAATCTAATAGTTTGAGGTGTATTACTCTAATACTCAAGCCATTATATAACACTATATACCAAATTTGGTGTCCACATACCTCACTGTATATAAGGAACCCATATTTTTTTATTTTTTTAAATATAAGAAGCTTTTTAGATGTTTAGTCTTGTAGTGTACTTGTAAGTGATCCATCCAAGGAAGTTACTTTCAATGACCCTAGAGATGAAATAGTGCAACTATGGGATGGTGGAATCATTCATAGTTATTGATACTTTTGGCCTTGTTAACTATATACACATGAGATAAATATATTTGAGATACTACAAAATATACACACCTAGCCTAGTTACACCTCTAATCCCATTTGTAAATTCAAAGTTTCAAAATCAAATAATGGATATAATGAGTGAATTTTATTTCTATCTTTCGATCTAATTAATTATTTTCATTATCACATTTTATGTTAATGTTTGAGATGTTCACTATATATTGGCATTAATAAAATTAAAATATTATAAAAATGCTAAAATTAATAATGTACAATCTCAACCTTTCTCAACTCATTTTGTTACAATATCCAATCTGAGTTAAAACATGTCACTACTAGGTACCAAAGGGTATGCATGACTCATTTAATTATTCCTACCCTTATAACTCATGGTCATCTCACTCACCACCTTAATCTCATTATTTTTCTATGACCTATATTAGATATGTATGTGTATGTTATCAACACCAAACAAGGTAGGATACCTCATCCTCTATGAAAAATAATGGTGGAAGTTATGTTCCTCTTGAACACCCTACCTTACACAAGGTAAGTCCATTGACATATATAATATGATGTCATTGATCAAATAAAAAATACTTATGTTAATATTTCAATGTTAGAGTTACTCCAAACAATGCCTATGTATAAAGATATTTGTATGAAGTAACACATAACAAAATTTTACCGAGTAATGTGAACCACCTTTTGTTGGTTTTATAATTAATAAATTATGATGGATGAAGGAAAGTATGTTTTTTTGAAAAAGGAGGAATTACCTTCCAACCATATCATCTATCAATATCTACCCTTATATATTCAAGTTTATGTGCATAAAAAATTTGTCAAAAGGGTTCTTATAGATAACGGGCTAGGATTAAATATTTGTCATATATATTTTTTGAACTTGTTTGGTATAAATGAATAAGACCTTAATTATTCAGATATGGACATTCAAGGATTTTATAATATTTTTCAAAAATTACTTAGATAGACTATTTTAAATATAACTATGGGCCTATGTATGATAGCCATAGTTTGTCAGGTCATACATAGTTACCTTAATTATAGTATTTTATTAAGAAGACCATGTATACATGATGAACATAGTTCCTTATAATTTACATGAATTTTTAAAGTTCAATTATCTAGGATACATATTTAAGTGACCTTGGATCATGAAACCACACAAGTATTTTGCATTATCCCAACTCGATGATGATTACATTTCTCACATGAAACCATATGCACAATAATCCTAACTAATAGAGTTACCAATGTCTTATTCTACCTGAATGTCATCATCATCAATAGACTATAGTTAGTATGGGTTTGGGTTTGATTATTTACAAAAGATGGGATATACAAGAGAGGCAGTGGGAACCCATGCAAAAAACATTATTAATCCCATTAAAGCATTTCATCAAAAAGGATGATAAATAATTGGTTATATAGAATAATTATGAAAATCTAAAAAGGAAACACCTACACCAGCTACCATTTTTACACATTTATTCAAAACAAAGCCCAAAACAACACAAGAAGTTCATAAAACATTTGAATTACAATTGTTATAGTCTGAGATGATCGATGATGAAATTTACATAGAGATTTGGAAATTAAATGAATTTTCAAATGATGAATCCCTCTTAGAATACCTCATAACATATAAGTAAATTCCTTCCTTATATCATTAGAATAGGTTTACTCATTAAAAAATTACCCAAGAATACTTTGGAGAAACTAAAGACACTAATGTCCAAATCAGAGTAGATGGTCTAGATATCATTTTTACAACACCATATATGAAATAAAAATCAATTATAATTAATGAAGAGATAATATAATATTGGTATGGAATAGATAAAGATCCACAACTAGTAGTTATTATAAGTATGTTAAGTAATGATGAAGATAAATCTCTTTGACAAGTTTTACATGATTATCTAGAGCTATTCACTTGGGATTACAAATATACGCCTAGAATCTATCCTACAATTATGATGCATAAAAAAATAATATACCCAAATGTAA
Organism: Torreya grandis; assembly: GCA_037957365.1. Lineage (NCBI taxonomy): Eukaryota > Viridiplantae > Streptophyta > Pinopsida > Cupressales > Taxaceae > Torreya > Torreya grandis. Next base: position 2,016,330 of record JARHVA010002672.1, read on the forward strand.
ATCTAGTTAAGTAAAAAATATAAAAATAAATCTAAAATTAGCCTTGTTAGTAAAAAATGAAATTAATTAACTATTAGATGTCAGTTTTATTTGAGATATTGATTATCTTGAGTGGGTATCTAACATGTTATTAGTTAAAAATACTAATGGAGACACTCAATGTTTCATAAAATATCATGATTTAAACAAGGCATGCCAAAAATATGATTTTACATTACCAAACATTGATATGATTGTCAAATCTATCATCAGTTATGAAATATTATCATTTATGAATGTTTTTTTGGATACAATAAAATCAAGATTAATCCTACACACCAATGAAAAACATTATTTATCATAGCATGGAAAACATTCTATTATGTATTCATGACATTCATATTCAAGAATGCAAGGGCCACTTATTAGAGAGCTATGCCACACATATTTAATGACTATATAAATAATAATATATGACATTATGTGTATGAGTTAATTTCAAAATAAAAACATCAACATGATCACACTAAATATTTATGTCAAATATTTGAAAGACTATAGAAGTTCAATGTGTGTTTAAATCTAAAACAATGTGTATTTCAAAGTATGTCAGGAATATTAATAGACTATATCATATCTCAAACAAGCATTGAAGTATACCAAAAATAGATAAAATATATCATATATATTCCTCTTCCAACAAGTTTTAAATAATTATGGTCCCTAAAATGAAATCTTAAATCAATAAGGCATTTCGTAACTCAATTGCTGACAAGACAAATCTTTCATGCAAATATTAAATAAAGATAATTATTTTTAATGGGATGCTAATTTTCAATAGAGTTTTAATGAAATTAAATAATATCTACTTAATCCACATATTCTCATGCCTCTGATACCATACATGCCTTTACTACTATACATTTATGATACAAAACATACCTTAGGAACTTTACTCACACAATATTATGATGGCCATAAGGAGTGTGCCAATTACTACATTAGTCATAAAGTATTATACTATGAAAATATGACATGCACATTTTTAAATTAATTTTTTATTGTGTACAAAACTCCCATTCCAATAATATCTTTAAGTCATGAGAAAGATAAAGGAAAATAGTTTATTTTAAATTGATTATTTGGTCCCAAATATTCATTATTTCTTAATAAGGGCCGAATAATTAATAAAATTTTATTAGTCAGAGTGGGGCATGTATTTATAGGAGGATTTAATTATGGTTTTATAATTAAACTTAAAAAATGTGTCATGGATTTATATGAGAGGATATTGATGGGGTTCCAAGGAAATTTGCTATTTTATAAGTGGGTCAATTTTGGGAAAGTTGGGGAGTAGAAACAAAAGAAGGAATAAGTTGGATCTAAGAGAATTATGGAAAGTTGATTAAATATGTAAAATATTTTATTTTTATAACTCATGTTATCTATGAAAATCAAAGATTTTGGTTCCTCATCTTAGGGCCTCTTAATATCATGATTTTTTTATGGAGCATTTTTTGCCAAATTAACAATTTATTTATACATGTTGCACTTGTGCTTCAACTAAAATATTCAAGGATGAAACCCATTGGATATAATATTATGAAACTCATATTATTTATATAGGTTAATATCATAAAAATATTTAATTGGAGCTTCACATATTTGTATATTTCTGTATTCAGTTTGGTGTGTATGTTTGTAGGTTGTGGAGTGTGTAGTTTGAGTAGATTCTAGTGTGGTGATTACATATTTTTTTAAATTGTTTATTTATGATGTATATGATTTAAAAATATTAAATTTTACTCTAATTTAATAATATTTATAGTTATTATAAGTTTTATTTCATAATTTTTCATTTCCATGAATTTTAATGAAATTAAGTAGAGTGAAATTGCTAGTTTTATGTACAGATTTGTGTTTGTGATTAAATATATATAATTTATGATATATAATATAATGAGTATATAAAAATAGTTATATTTTATTTTATTTATCAATATTTTTAATTTAATTAATTTTTACATTCCATTTGTCTTAAAACTACCATTTTTGGGATCAATTGGTGTAGGGAAATTTTGAGTATTCTTGGTAAAGTTTAATTTATAGATTTTTGATATTTTATTAGTTGAATTTATAAGTTATATATGTTGTTAATTTTTATTTTAAATTCCAAATTCCAACCTATACATTAAATTTTTTTGGTGTCCTAGTTGTCTTGGGTCCTTAAGTGATGTGTTTGACCATCTTGATGCCATTAACCGTCAAGTAAAGGAAGTAAGTTTCAATGTCTCATCATGGTATTATCTTAGTTTCAAATTGTCATGATATTCTATATCATAATTTGGTGTATTAAAGGTATAGAGATAACTATAATATTTTTAGTGTGGTCAAAATAAATAAAATTTTATTTAACCCAACACTTATCTTAGAACCTAACATTTTTGTTATCAACATTAACACCTTCAGTCTCTATGTAATCTTGACCATTGTGCTTAGTCATATTTTTTAAACCCATTGGAATTTCACATGCTCAACTACATTATTGAACCAACTAGTACCTCCCCATCAATTGCTTATCAAACCCACACCTAATTTGGCCTTTCCTCATCGACTCTTGGTTTGAGGGGGAATACCTCCTCCCATACTTGGGGCACCCTGACCTTCTACCAAGTGATTTGTGTTTGTTTTGCAGTTTGATAATTCAAAGCCACATAAAAAAGGGGAAAAATATAGACACCAAAAAACTACACATTTATAGTTTTTGATGACTAAATGCCTCAAGACCCCATAAAACTTCTTAAACCTTCCTAAAACCCCCCTTAACCCAACCAAATCATTATTATCCTCATCACATAATATCATTCAAAATCACTATTTGAAAGTAGGGGAGAACTACATGAGTTTAAGGGCCTCTTATTTAGTATTGGATATGTAGGTAGTGATATTTGATAGTAGGGTCAGTGTGGGTTAGCTAGACACTATGTTCCCATTAACCCATTTTCCCCCAAGGTCACATTAAATATGGAAGGCTAGAGTTTTACCATTTCACTAGGAGTGACATTCCATGACCCAGACTCGAATGCACCAGAGTGAAGGTGAAAAGAAAACTAGAAGAATATAGGTGGTCACATCTTATTTGAGAAGATATTTTTTACAAGACACTATGATTGACATAACTAGCCCATGTTGATGTAAATTTACTAAGAGCTCGAGGCACTAGATCTAGAATTTGAGGATTGATCCATAATTGTCTTCCTACATACTTTATGCCTATACTATACCTAGATCTACATTACATTGAAAAATAATAAATAATCTCTTTTATGTAATTTATTCCATTAATAGGCTATCTCAATTTAATAAATTTAGCATATGGTGTATTTGATTTTAACACATTAATTGGCTTGATGTAGATCTGATATTCACCTTTTTGCACTTTATTTCCTATACTCTTAACCTTATTTACCCTAGTAAGAATAATACAATCCAAATTATGTTTAAATAACTACTCATGCCTTTTGAGAGGTGGACTCAAGGTTAGGGAATTTATATTCTTCCCTATTAAGTCTTTCATAAAGCAACTCTAAATTGGGAATTTTAAATGTGGCACCCAAGGCATCCATGCTAGAGAAAAAGGTAGAATCAAAGATTTGGAATGGACCATTGAGCTTGGAAAAAATTAGGTAAACACATCCTTCATATTTATTTTCTCTTACATTCCACTTAAATTGTGTTAACTAGTGCTTGAACATTGGTGTTTTTTGTAATAACTTTTGACCACAATGACCAACCTTCCCATGTTGAACTTTTAAAAATTTGCACCACCTTGTGAAAAAATAGACCAATTATGTTTTCTCAGGAGTACTTCCCCCTAGATACCTGAGTGAACATTGACCCTATCTAAGAACCTTGATAAGACTAACCTGATCAACTATGACCAATGTTAGGGACCAGTTACCTTGTCATTTATCTTATAACCTAACATTTTTGTTATCAACATTGGCACCTTTAGTCTATGTGTAATCTTTACTATTGCACTTAGTCATATTTTGTGAACCCATTGTCATTTCACATGCCCAACTACCTTATGGCACCACCTAGTGCCTCCCCATCAACTGCTTATCAAACCTACACCTGATTCAACCTTTCCTCATCAACTCTTGGTTTGAGGGGGAATACCTAATCCCATACTTGAATCACCTTAACCTTTGACAAAGTGATTTTTTTGTTTTTTAGCTTTCTAATTTAAAGTTTCATAATAAAAAGGGGTAAAATGTAGACACCAAAAAACTACACATTTATAATTTTTGATGACTAAATGCCTCAGGACCCCCTAAAACTTATTAAAACTTCTCAAAACCCCCATTAACCCAACAAAATCATTATTTGCCTAGTCACATAATATCATTCAAAATCACTATTTCAAAGTACTATTCACTATGGGCCCCACTATCACTATTCATGATGACACAACATGATGACATGGAAAGTGACATAGAATGTGATTTGGAGGTGATGTGGTAAGTGACATGGCTTAGAAATTACATGGATTGATGTGGGACACCATACCCCACTATGTACCCTTTCCCAAAGTGCCTAATGATCTCATTTTAGCATCACAAAATTCCCCCCTTGAAATATGGCAAATTTCCCCTTAAGGGGTCATTATTCAACATGTATTTTGTCTTCCCCACATAAAATTAGACTTTAAAATAGATACCTACATTTTTAATACTTTGGGAAAGATAAAGGGCACCCATTTTTGAGTTCTTAGTTGAAATGGGAGACTTCTCAACCCAAATGGGAATCTTCCACAACCTCACCTTGGAATTTTCATCCCCCACATGAAAAATGGCACCACATTTGGTATACCACCCCTTTAAGTGCTTGTGTGAAAGAAAAAAAGGGTGGGGATAAGTCTTTAGTCTCATTTAAACCCATGCGCATGATTCCCATTAAAAATTAGACTCATGTGTAAGGTGGGAGACACACCAACCCCAAATGGGAGACTTATGATCAAAATGGGAATCCCCACCAACCTCATCCTTGACTCATTCATTATCCCACTTGGATAAATTCAAATTTCTTCACTATTCTATTATTTTAGCATGTTTCTTCACATCAAATTATATAAATACCCCCCTCTCCTTCACCCAAGGTTAAGTTTTAAGTTAGTATTTTGTTATTAACATTTGTGTTTCAGGTTTTGAGGTATCATAAAAGAGGTTATCATCTTGAAGAGAAGGATCTCAAGCAACAAAACTCTGCCAAAATTACTTCAAGTCTTCATCAATTATCAACAAGCCAATATTCATCAACAAACATCTTTAAGAATTGAGTGTTCTCTTATTTATAGGTCATCCTCCAAAGACAAAGAGGAGCTCTCAAAAATGATATATATTCAAGGTGTGCACATTCAACATGTATTCTTCCACACCCTTCATAACTAGTTTTTACTTTTTATAATTAGAAAAAAGCAAAAATAGATAGAAATAGGTTACACCAACATTAATCAAACCAAAAAGCATGAACATATAGTAGAAAGTTACCTATGAGGTGATAAAGGTGGTTTTATGTTTGTATTTGAGGGAAATTAGGATCTTATTATAGCTCAAGAACCCTACATCTCATGGCTAACCGTAAAATCAATAAGCTAGTCAATGCTTGGTAAAGGGAGGTCATCCTTTGGTCAAGCAAGGTAAGATTATGAAATTAAATGTAAATACGAAGTCCCCCTATTGATTTGGTGATAGGGACAACATTTGAGACCCATTAGGGATAGTCAATGGGTTGGATGAAATTTATGGATAAGAGGTATTGGCGTTATACTTTGATAGGAAGAGCTATACGAGGGTAAATCCTATGAAGCTTTTTCCTAACATGTTTAGCATCAAGGGTGGTAACAATGTTATTAATGACTATGGTAGGGTTGATTCCTAGCATGTCACTATAATATCAAGTGAATGCTATGCTACAGTCTTATAGAAATGAAGAATTTTCCTGATGCTCTAAAGAATCTAAGGATTGGGAATTTTTTGACAATGCAAGGGCTATCCTAAGTACCCAAGTTGACATCAAAAATGGATTAATTAAACATGGTTGAAGTCTCAAGAGGGAAATATTTATGAATGAAATAATATTCAACACCAATATAGGTGAGAAGGGAATCCTCATCTTGACACTGAACACTATCAATGGTAGGATAATTGTCTCCTACCATCTCAAGATGAATTAGAGGAATAGTAATGATCTCCCCGTCCTTTTGATAACTTAGGGGTCCTAAACTAATCCTATTAATAAAAAAAAGTTAGAGGGAATGATATCAAGATCTTCAAATTTTGAAGGAGTGTGGGTTGGTGAGGAAGGGATTTATTCCTTAATAATGATGACAGGGGGTGTGTTGGTTAGTTCCTATGGTGGAATGAATATGAGACCAAATCATTCACAATGTTTTTAGGTTTTGTATGGTAATAACTCATGTGGTTTTTAATCATAGAGTCCTATAATTAATCCATTATAATAACACATATAGATGTATGTATTGGCAAACTTCGATTAATCCATGTAGGAGAAATTGAAGGTGAATGGTTTAAGAGAAAAGGAGGTAGAGAAGGAGGAAAGTGGTCAATCAAGTCCACTATAAATAAGATTAGTTTGGAAATTAGGGGGTCCAAATTGAATAATGGTTCTAATATTGGAATCATAGCCTATGTTGTTGGTCAAGGTTCCCATACTCTTGGAGAGTAGGCAAGGCATCTAAGGTCAAAATGCAATACTCCCCAAGTGAGAGACATTGGAATTTTGATTCCAAAGGGTCCTTTATGGGGATTTAGGTGGAAAGTATGGATGATCTAGTAAAAGCTTGGCTAATGAAAGAAAAAAAGGATTCATCCTTGGTTGGTGAAATATTAGTTGATGGAAGGAGGAGAACATTGTTAGGTTGAAAATCCATATTGAATGATTTAAAAGGACTTGGGTCAGATGGTATGGTATAAAACTGACCCTCATACTTAAACTTGATGCACTGATGTAAGGTGGATGCCACACAAACCATGGAATAGATCCAAGGGTGTTTGAGTAAAACATTATGTTATAACTTGCCTTCTAAAATGTAAAAATTTTTAGGAAGAGTGTCCTAAATGAAAATGAAGGATGGCTATCCTTAATGTTGTAGTCATTATATCATTGAAGGATCAGAGTATCGCTATAGTTTTTGACATGAGGTTCTCTAGCATTTTCAATTGGTCATAGTCATGGGAAGAAATAATGTTAATGATGGATCCCTCATTAATATTGAACCTCTTTACATGGGATTGGTTGATGTAGGAAGTAATGAAAAGGGGAGGATCTAGATCATCTGGATGAATAGGGGGTATCTCTGAATCCTTGAAGGTGACAAGGGTGGAAAGATGAAGGGCTTTGACAAAGGATGTTAGAGGTTGTGGATCTTTAGATTGAACCTCTATGGATTTCAAGAACTATATCATGGCCTGATAGTGATGGGGTGAGGTGTTGATTAGCTCATATAAATTCATCTTCACTAGTATTTGGTGAAGCTATTTTAGAACTACCCTTTAAATTGACTTAGAGGGGTTGGATTAGGGTGATCCTAAAATAGAAATCTTAGGTTTGGGTGAAGGTGTTTGGGTTTAGTTGGGTGTTGTGGTGGTGGAATAAGGGTATGTCCATGGGATAGATGAATTTTCTTTCTATTTATCCTTTTATTGGGATTGTGATTGTCTGACCACATGGATGGTATGGATTTGAAAATGGGTTGGACTAGTAGACTATTTTGACTCCTCCTCACTCTTAGATGTTATTTTGGGGGTAGGTAGGTATGGGGTAGATTATTTTGGCTCTTGGCTTGGAGGTGGGTTCATGGGAGCTTCTTATGATAATAAATCATCCTCATCACATAATTTGTGGATTATGACATGGAGAGATTTGTATTTATTTGTACCATGCCTAGGTATCCTATGGTATGAGAAAAATAAATTATCATTGAACCAATATAACTTAGGACTAAAGGGATCAAATGGTTTTATAGGATGAAAGACTAAGTAGGAATCTTGGATAAAAATTTACAATATAGTAGAATATGACTCTAGTAAAGGTGGTAAGGAAGTGGAGGTTTTATCTTTAATAGTTAGGGTAGAAGTCTTCTTAGGGGTAGGCTTGTCAATAGGAGCTTTAGATGGTGGAATGTTATTGGTGGCTGGTTTTTGGGTAGATGATTTAGAATTTAAAGGTTTAGAAGTAGATGGTTTATAAGTATAATTTTTGTAAATACAAGGCTTGGTATTGGATGGTTTGGAGGTAGAAGGCTTAGAAGTAGAAGTCATGGTAGTGGATGGTTAAGAGGTAGAAGTTATGTAAAGAATAGGTAGATGTGTATCTAGAAGTAGAGGTTAGGTTTCCACTTTCTTTGGGAGAATTGGTTTCTGATTGAATGTTGAAGGGTGAGGTCCTAGGATGGAAGACAAATGTGGTCCTAAAATAGAAGGCAAAGTGGAAATGGATGGCAAGTTTTTGGATTTTGGGCCCCTATATGGTTCTACTTTCTTGGTTGGTTTGAATTATGATTTATTAGTTGGGTTTGGTAGTGTCAAATCAAAATTAAATAGAGGATGGGAAATATTATGGGTGGAGATCACACCTAGGTTCTTGATGGGATTTATGGGGATAATGAAAAGTATCTTGGTTTCTTTGGAGAGAGTTGGGTTGGATGGTTTATCTAAGTTTTAGGAGGTAGTGGCTTCCATTGGTTCAGTTGAGGTGATGGTGGTTTCCTAGTGGAAGTGGAAGGTTGGGTATACAAGGGTGATGTTGATGAATCATTAGTTAGATAAGGTAATCTAAGGTGATGTCAAAATGTCACCTAATTAAGGTTTGGTTGGGATAGAAACTCTAATTTTTGGACCAACCTAGAAAAGAGCTTATAGACGGGCTTAGTTCTTTTGGTGTTGGATTTAAAGGAAATGAAAAGTGGTTAGGAAAGAGTAATGGTCATGTATTACTTTTCCTCTATAAAATGTTCCAAGGCCTCAGTGGATGATTCTTCCATAGAAGGGGCAGGTGAAGCATTCTTTCCCTTAGGAATGCTTTCTAAAGGAAGGGTGGATAGATCTATCATGGAGGAAAAATGGATATAAGTAATGGTTTCATCCTTTCCTATGATTTCAAAAAGAGAGGTTGGTGAATCCATTACCTAAATAAGTGGATAAGGGATGATATTTTATTCCTTTATTTCATTTTCCAAAGGAATAGTAGATGACTCTACTACCTCAATAAGTGGAGAAGAGGTGGTAGTTTTGGACATGGGTTCATTAACAATTAGTTCATTAAGAACAAAATTAATAGTGTTAACCTCATGATTTTGAGAGGATTCAACATTATTATTTTCATTATTTGTGTAAGTTGAATGGTTGGGGAATGCTTGTCTAAAAATGTCAAGCGATTGATTTCAGGGTGCATTCATATTATTTGTCACAAGTTCCCCCTTGTCAATCAAATCTTGGAAAATGTTTTTAAATGTATTACATCTACTAACCTCATGTCCAATGACATGGTGGAAGGAACAAAATTCATTTTACTTATAAAAACTAGGTATAGGATAAGAGGAATCACATTGTTAGGGTGGCTTGATGGGAGGAAGTTGTATGATATATGTGTTTCTACGCTATATCGCTTTCTACATTCAAAGAGAGAATTAAGAAACTAAGAAGAATGGTCAAGGTTAGATGTTACCTGGATATGGTCATGCGCACCAAAATCAGACGTTGGAAGGTACTCCTCTTTGGCTATGGAGGAATGACACCTGCAAAGAAAAAGAGACTGAAACATGAAAAATGTTAGATGGGGAGATGGTGGGTTGTCAAGCAAAAGCTTGATCCCTGAAGTACGAAGACTTCCTTAAGGGATATCAACCCACTGATTAAAAATAGAATATTTGATAGAAACAAAAATATTGAAAGACAGAACGAAAGAAATAAAGGACAAAAAGCAAAATGCGTACCTGATATGCAGCAAAATGCTCTACACAGTCACCGGTGTCAGTCTCTGTGCCGGCGTCGATCAAGGAAGGGTGCTGACATCGGTTAAAGTGCCAGCATCGATAGGGGTAATGACCGCGGTCGATCAAGGTAGTAGTTTTTGGATGGGGTCTGGTCAGGTTTGGATAAGGTTTTAGGATTGTAGAATGGTTTGAAGTCTTCGTCTGTGGGTTGGGGAGCCGGTTTGGGAGTCAGAGGGATTGTTTAGGGGTTTGAGTAGAAATTTGGGTAGAGTTACAAATTGAAAATGGTGGATAGAGGTGATATGGGAGGAAGTCCAGTCAGGTCTATAATATAAGTCAGGGTGGTAATATTAAAAAACAATAACCAGAGAACAAAATAAAAGCACAAAGGAAACACTTACCTGTTACACGCTGAAGACAGAGTAGGAGACATAATTGTTGTTGTCTGTGTGTTGCAAAAGTTTGATGTAGCAAACCTCCAGTGAGATGACTAAAGTAGAATACCTATATCAGAGAGAGAGAATACAAGAGATTGGATTGCAAATTGACTAGATGTGAAAGTTGGCTGATCATTGCTGTGGTGTTTGGATGAAAGAAAATGTTTTGATGCAGAAGGTCCAATAACTGGTCACAAAATTGATTGGCAACTGAATAACAAATAACGGATTGAGAAATGAATTAATGGATGCAGTTTAAGGTTAACCGATGCCAGCAAGACTGCTGACATTGGCTGAGGGGTGACCGATGTCGGTGACATCGGCTGAGTAGTGACCGACGTCGGTAGATGCAGAATGGGGACAGAGGCTAATTCTAGCTTTCTGCTCATTTTGACATGTTGCCAGGGGCAAGGCTCGTGGGAAAATGGTCGACAGGGGTTAAATAGGTGTGGGAGAATAAAATGGGGGTTAAGGGGAGGATGACAAGGGTTAGACACAATTCCAGTGTCTACATTTGCCCCTTTTTGTCTTGTTGGTTGTTCTGGATGAACTGCAAGACAAAAATAGGAGTTAGATGCCCCAGGTGTGGGATAAGGTCGATTCTGTCTTGTTCATTGTTCAAATGAACTACAAGACAAAAATAGGAGGTGGATTTCCCCGATTATGGATGAGGAATTCCCCCTCAAAGTAGGAGTTGAGGGAAGGGAACCGGGAAATGGGTGCTGATTTGACAAAGAGTGGATGAAGATAGTGAAGATGGAGTATGAATGCTAAAAAAGTCATGATTGCATGCATACCACTTCATGAGATGGTCAGGTCAGATTGTCGCAAGTCAAGGGTTGAGGAGTGCCAAAATTGAAATAACCGGGCCCTAGCATGTAGTCGTAGCTGATTGGGTTATTCAATCGAAGCTGAAGCTCCAATGGGTCATCGTGTTCTAGGTATCTTGGGCTCAAGAAGTGCTCTTAGAAAACACGAAAACATCACAAGTAGTGCGGATCAACCAGCTTACAATCTTATACTTGTGAGGGTCCAAAATATAGGCTATGCACAATTTGGCTAACCAGTCATGAGGTAACATATAAGAAAAAACAACCAAGGCAACATTGTCTTGGAAGTGGTCAAAGTCAGAGGAGATAGGCATGATCTCCAATGGTCATTGGTCGAGGTGGATGAATGGACAAAAGGAAGTGGCCGAGCTAACCTCAGAAGATGTTATGTGATCTGAGTGCTGCTTACATAGCCCTTGTGGAAGGGCCTCAGGCCAATGTAGTTCTCCCTAAAAGGGAGGAAGGGTCAAAGGGATGGAATTGGTCTTGGTTGAGGGCAAGGTCATGGTCAAAAGGAGGAAAGAAGGTTTGTCCATCAGAGAGATGAATAAATGAGGGTGGTTGAGCTAACCCTAGATGATGTCGTATCATCTGAGTGCTGCCTACATAGCCCCAGTCTGAGGGCCTCAGACCAATGTAGTTCAGACTAGTTGAGAAGATTGGTCGATGATTGGTTTGGTCAAAGTGGTCGAAATGATGAGGAGAAAAAGATGTTACAACCTTTTCCAAATGGTGTATTATGCAACATTGGTGGAGGGGTCTTTCATACCTAGCAATTTTTCATATTCATGATGGATGTATGCTAAAGATGAATTGAGGTCTATTTATGCTTCAGCAAGTATTAGTTTATGCTTAACATAAATTGCATTTGGTCGATAGTTTCCATGTGTATTGGTGTCCATAGAAACTAGTGTGAATAGGCTATGGGATTGGATTGAAAAGAGAGTTGAGTTGAGTTGATTAGGTTTGACAAGTGATGAAGTTGAATGTGACCAAAGTGCAGAAGAAGTGAAAGGCATATTGCTCTTTCATTGATAAGGACTAGAATGACAGCATAGATAGGGGTTACTAGAACCAAGAGCCCCATTCATGCATGACGTCGTTGACCAGATGTTGTGTTAGAATGGTAATCGAATCACTTTGACATTAAAGTGAGCTCGAAGTCCCTTGAGCAGGTGATAGGAGGAGGAAATAGGGTAACCCATTTTAGAGTAGAGATAACTTTGCCCCTTTTTATAGGAGACCCTGAGACAACTATAAGTCAAGTCCATGATTTTTTTTGTTGTTGTACAGACTGATCAATGCGAGAAGTCTACATAGAGATGTCATTGGCTTGGTGGTCAGTTGTGAAGCTGATCGATGTGGGAAGCTTCTAAAAAAGTGTTGTTTATTGCCAGAGTTAGTCATAGCCATCCTTCGAGGGAGTGGTCTAGAATTTTGCGTAATATAAGGGCTTTTGAATAGCTATCCTTCGAAGGAGTAGTCTATTAGTTATAGCAATGATAATACAACTATCATTTGAGGGAGTAGTCTGCCTTTTGATTTGATATTGATATGGTGACCATGGATATTTTGACATCTTGATTTGTTTTGACAGAAATGTGAGTCATGGACAAGATTATAGAAGGTCAAGGGCTCCCTTTTATTAGGACAAAGCATCCATACATCATAAAAGGGTTATAGAGGAATTGTTAAGAGGAATAGGGATGAAAGGAATTAGGACTAAGAGGATGGGGATTGCTCAAGGGATGAGCTCAAGTAAAATGTCAAGTGAATGAGTACTCGACTAGCAGTAGAACGGTCACAAATGCAACGCATTAAGAGGCTCAGGTTCTGGTCGTCCATCAAGAGAGGACAGACGATAAGTCCCTGATCCATACTTGTGCATGATAATGAAAGGTCCAAGACAATTAGGAGCAAACTTGCCTCGTTTACTTTGCTTCATATTGGTCACATGCTGATGATGATTAAGAAGTTGGTTGATGTGGTCGCTGAGTTGTCGAGACTGGTCGAGGGCTAGGTCGAGATTGGCATTTGGTCATGATTAAGAGGTTAAGGTTGATGATTGGTCAAGGTTTGGTTGCTTGGTCAAGGTCTAGTGTGATGATTAATTGAGGTTATGGTTGATGTGTGATTGATGTTTGGTTGAGGTCATGATAGGCAGTATAAAGTTGAACTCCCCCCAGCCATTTGGTGGTAGGAAGAATGTTTAACACCCAGTGCAGATGAGATGGAGAGAAGATGAGGGGGAGAGACCTGGGTACCCCACCTATTTGATAGGTCAGGGGTTCCCAAGCGAATGGCGTTTAGGCATTGAAAAAGTTAGGAGGGATGGAAACCACCAGCTCCATAGGTGAAGGAGGAGGAATGGGTGAGCCTAGAGAAGATTGGTCAATGGTTGGTTTAGGATAAAGGTCTACAGGGTCTTGAGTGGGGTCATGATATCCCAAGCCATACCATTTCTTGGCATTGTCATCATTGAGCGGCTCAATAGGCTGATGGGAGCCCTGCTCATAGCGTCCAAAACCAAAACCCTTCCATGCACACCTATAAAGGTAAGTGTGTGCAAAGGTGGGGTTGCCAAGAAATGAGAAGTCTGATGTGAAAGGTTGAGGTGAAGAAAGAGGGTTTCCATCAGTAGGAGCTTGATTGAGCCCCCCATAGAAAAGGTTGGTTCGGAGGTGAGGAGGACCATAAGGCATGATCATCCTGATCTGATGGTCGTAACTGGGGTTGTGATGAAGGCATCCATACTCTTGTGGAGTTTGGAACATATCTAAGGTTAGCAAGTGATACTCCCCCAATGAAAGTCCTTGGAAGATGTCTTCCATGGGGTCTATCATTATCGCTTGAAGGGGAGGTGTGAGGGCGACTGCCTATTGCGAACTGGTCGAAGCCTCCATGGATGGAGGCAGTGACAGGATTGATGGCTTGATAGGAATGAGGACGTCATTTGGATGGTAGGTGGTGTTACAAGTTTTGAAGGGTGAAGGGTCAGCGAGAATAGTGTGGACTTGCCCATCGTGCTCAAATTTCACACAATGATGCAGGGTGGAGGGGACACAGGGCATGGCACAGATCCAGGGTCAGCCCAACAACATGTTCTATTGAAACTCTCCTTTGATGATATAGAAGAGCTCTGAGACTGTGCGTAGACCAACATGAATGTGAAGGATGACTGTGCCAATGGTCATGGCAGTGGTGTCATTAAAGGAGCACAAGATTGCGTTAGTTTTGGAGACACAATTCTTGGGAAGAGCCAACTGATCAAAGGCATGGGTGGAGATAATGTTGATGCTAGTGCCTCCATTGATCATAACACGTTTAATGCGTGTTCGATCAACATAGGTAGTGATGAAGAGGGCAGCATCCTAATCTTTCATGTTGGATGTGGGAATCTCAGAATTGTTGAATGTGATTGAGGCAACAGGGGCTAAAGAGTGGATAAGGATAGCAAGTGGCTGGGGGTCCTCGGGTTGGACCTCCGCTGCCTGCAGGGCTCTGATGAGGGCTTGACGATGTTGGGGTGAGGTTTGGATGGGGTCATAGAGGGACATCTTCATAGGCATTTGGTGAAGCTATTTCAACATGGAGTCGTGGATTGGTCCAGAAGAAGAAGAAGAGGGTTGAGGCGCGCCAAGGATAGAAATCTTAGGCTTGGGCGGTTGAGGTGGATTGACAAAATGGTAGGTCCAAGGAATGGCGGCTTTTTATTTTGCCTTGTCCTTTTGTGACCTAGTGGTTATGTGAATGGCATTGATTTCAAAGATAGGAGGTGAAGGAGATAAAGGGGTTGTAACCTGTTGATGAGATATTGATGGGTTTGAAGAGGTTGGAGGGTTATGAGAAGGAGTCAGGGGTCAGTTGAGAGTGCCCTTAAAGAAAAGAGTGTCTTTCTCTAGATAGCAGTGAATGATAGCCTTGAGGGCATAGCAAGTCTTGGTATCATGTCCTGGCATACGATGGTATAAGCAAATCTTCGTGTTGTTGAACCAAGAGGGCTTAGACCCAAGGGGTTGGAAAGGCCTGATGGGTGGAAGAGTTATGCTGGAAGTCTACAAAAGTTAGTGCAAGATCAATGAGTATGAGCCCACTAAAGGGTCTGTGCTCATCGATGTGTGTGATGCTAGTGAATTTTGCTTGGGTGGAGTTGGAGGAGGCTTCTGTACCACCTTTTGGGTTGATGGTACGGCGACAGGTGGAGACGGTACATTCTTCATGAGAGGTACCACCCTTTTGGGAGAGGGCAGGCTAGCAATAGGCAAAGGAAGCAAAGGAGGCAACTGGTTTTGATTAGAAGTTGGAGTGGGAAGGACTCTGGTCAAGGTCGAAGGATGAGGGCCCAAAATAGAGGGCAATGGTGGTGGGGGAGGAGGCATTCGCCTCTGTGGTTTGGCAGTCTTCTTTGATTTGATTTGAAGACTACTATTGGTCGAAGTCTGGTCTAAGTCCACCTTCACTTGTGGATGAGTGAGGTTGGAGATAGGGTGAATGCCAAGTGACTTGATTGGTTTAGATGGGGTAGATGAGAGTTTTGGTCTTGATGCGGTTGATTGAGGTGTAGACAGTCTAGAAGTGGAAGTCTAGTTTTTGTTGAGAGTCTTGGGAGGTTCTGCCATGGGAGGATTAATAGCATGAGATGAGAGGGCACGAGCATTTTGAAGAGCTATGAGATGCTCCCACAATCCCTGATGCTCCACTTTCCTTAAAGGGATAAGTTCAAGTTTCTCCACTAATCAGGAAAATGGCTGAGAAGATGTTGGCGGTTGTGGGACCGAAGGTGTGGTAGTCTCGGCCCCAAGGCATGATGAAGTCGTGATAGGTTCGTCCTTGGTTGGAGATGAAGGAGAGGTAGGTTCTTCCCTAGGTGGAGAAGAAACCAAAGACTGAAGCTCCTCAAGCGGGTAAAGGGCAGGGATGATTGTGCCCTCCACTTGTGGTCGAGGAGTAGGAAGGGTTGGGTCCTCCATGGGTAGTAAGAAGGAGGATGGTGAAACTGGTGGTACTGGTAAGGTCGAGGCATCCTCCAAGATGAGAGAGGTTGATGGAGAACTAACCAGAGAAAGAGGTTCATCTACATGTGATGGACTGATGGATGGACTCACCTCTTGAGGTTGGTCAGAAATGAAGGGCGAGACCGTATTGACTGTTTGAATGTTGTGTTCATGAGTGTTGTCAATCAATGTCTGGACATTGTTTTGAGTTGGTGGATGATTAGGGAATGGTTGTTTGAAGATGTCGATACCCTGATTAGGTGGTGCATTGGGATTGTCTAGGATGAGGTCACGCTTTTCAAGCATGTCTTGGATTATGTTTTTAAGGGTTTTACAGTTGCCCATGTCATGACCTTTAACATGGTGGTAGTTACAGAAGTCATTTTCCCTATACCACGTAGGGATGGCATGTGAGGGATCAAATTGTAGAGGTGGTCAGATCTGGGGGAGATTGAGGACCCCTTGTTTGATGAGTTTTTCTAGCATAGACGCGTATGATTCTCTGAGTGGAGTAAACTGTCATTGTACATATCTCTGCTGGAATTGGCAGGTGATGCTTTAGGACGTGGATGGTTCAGGCTAGTTAATTGAAGGGGAAGAGGAGGAAGATCTAACAACCATAGCATTTGTTGAAGCTTTAGATTTAGGATTGGATGAGGAAGGTTTAAAAGAGGGGTCATTGGTCTTGGAGTTGGGATTCTTGCTCCGCAACTTGACTTTATTCTCCTTGATGGCACGTAACTCAAGTTTGTGGGCCATTGTGAAGGCTTCGTCAAAAGTGCGGAAGGTCTAAACCCTTAAGTTGGAAGAAATATGTTTGGCACAGGCTTGGGAGAAAAGTTCAATAAGTTCAGGCTGGGGTAAGAAAAATGAGAGTTGATTGATGAGGACCCTCCATCGAGTGACGAAATCAGCAATGGATTCATCCTTGAATTGGTAGATAGAATAGAGGTCTGTGATTGAGACCTTCTTGGTGATGTTGATAGAGAAATGATCAAGGAAGAGTTGGGCCAGCTGAGTGAATGTGAAGAGGGATTGGCTGACAAGGGAACTGTACCAGTCAAGTGCAGCACCTAAGAGAGACATAGGAAACATGCGTAAAAGCAATGCATCATCGTGGGCGATAAGGTAACAGGCATGTCTAAATGCCTGTAAGTGCTGTTGTGGGTCTTCCTTGCTTTGAAAATGAGAAAACTTAGGAAGTTCCCACTGGCTGGGATATGGCCTGATCAGGACAGAAGGATGAATGGGATCATTGCAAATTTGTTCGTATGAGAGAGTATTGCGTGAGCCGGAAACGGAGGTCTCTAGGCTAGACATCTTGTCCATCGGCATTTTGATGATATCTATTGACGGATTGGTAGGTGGAGCGCCCCCTAGATTGTAAGGTGCTTGAAAGAGGCTAGAAGAAGTATACGACATAGTCAGTTGTACCAGTAAGGGCGCAACGTACGGATGACTAGTCGTAGGGATAGAAGAGGAGACTAAGGATGGTTGGGTAGAAGGCATGGCTAGGCTCGATGTTGTCATGGGAAGTTGGTTAGTGGTAACATGGGCCAATGGATAGGTAGCCACCCTAGTGTTGATAGGAGCAAGGGTAGGTGGAATAGAGACGCCCAGATTCTGAAAGGGGGTAGAGAGTGGTTGAGTGGGCTGAGGTTGATAGGGGGCTGAAACCTTGGTGGGAGTGGGCCCAAAGATGGAGGGAGAGGCCACACTCAGATGGTTGGTCAAAAGCTGGTTATTGGTCGAGGCAATAGCCTAGGTGTCTAAAGGTTGAACTACGAACGTTGTTGATATGGCTGTAGTCTCGAGAAGAGAGGTCGGCATTCTGTACATTGGATTGCCCAAGGAGTCTCGCATTCGACTATTTGTGAGATAGTGCTGCAAGGCTTTGACGTTGAGGTCGAAGAATCATGCAAAATCTTGGTCCCCTTCTGGGACAATAGGAGTCTGGGTCGGGGATGGTCTAGTAGGAGTTCTTTTAGTCTCTGAGTGGAACTCCATTATAGGACTGGTTATGGATGGGGTAGATG
Source organism: Torreya grandis (assembly GCA_037957365.1). NCBI lineage: Eukaryota > Viridiplantae > Streptophyta > Pinopsida > Cupressales > Taxaceae > Torreya > Torreya grandis. The sequence continues at coordinate 2,034,624 of JARHVA010002672.1, forward strand.
GAAGCGGATGATGCCTCGCATGATCGACTAGAGCCTTGGCTTGGCTACGAGTCAGAACCATTCAAGGCAAGAAATAACATCCTCACAAGCTCAAACAAGCAGATAAGAATAGAAAAGATGAAGAACACAAGCAGATCCTAAAAAAAAACCCTAAGAGTAAATTATTAGGATTATAGTGGCTTATGCCTTAGAATATGTGTAGAGGAAGATTGGCTTTTGAGTCAGGTCCTAGAAGAAGTAGTCTATGGATGGTTTTGGGTTAGTTATGGTGCTCAAAAGTCTGTGTTAGGTTCCGTACTTGGCCTGGTGCTGAGGAGCAAGCTCCCCTCACTTCACGAGTCCAATGATAAGCTGGTCTCGCTTAGCCAAAATATACTTCCCCTAGAGATTATCCTCTGCCAGAGAACGGATTGGGCTTTCCCCTTGGTGATGAAATCCAAGTAAGATTGCTGGGACGGGTAAGGTATCCGCTGGGTGATGAAATCCCAGTCGGGCCTTATCTCAGGTAAGTTAAGATGTTTGTTTTGTGCAAGTGGTTTGGTCATGTAACATCAAGTGGACTATGATTAATTCAATATTTGATTATTAATTACTAGGTGTGGTTGTTTCTATGCTATATCGCTTTCTACATTCAAAGAAGGAATTAAGAAACTAAGAAGAATGGTCAAGGTTAGATGTTACCTGGATATGGTCGTGCGCACTGTTTATCAGACATTGGAAGGTACTCCTCTTTGGCTATGGAGGAATGACACCTGGAAAGAAAAAGAGACTGAAACACGAAAAATGTTAGATGAGGAGATGGTGGGTTGTCAAGCAAAAGCTTGATCCCTGAAGTACGAAGACTTCCTTAAGGGATATCAACCCACTGATTAAAAATAGAATATTTGACAAAAATAGTGAAAGGCAGAATGGAAGAAATAAAAGACAAAAATCAAAATGTGTACCTGATATGCAGCAAATTACTCTACATAGTCACCGGTGTTGGTCTCTGTGCCGGCGTCAGTCAAGGAAGGGTGCCGATGTCGGTTAAAGTGCTGACGTTGGTAGGGGTAATGACTGGCATCAGTCGAGGTAGCAGTTCTTGGACGGGGTCTGGTCGGGTCTAGACAAGGTTTTAGGATTGCAGAATGGTCTGAAGTCTTCGTCTGTGGGTTAGGGAGCTGGTTTGGGAGTTAAAGGGATTGTTTAGGGGTTTGAGCAGAAATCTGGGCAGAGTTACAGACTAAAAATGGTGGATAGAGGTGATATAGGAGGAAGTCCAGTCAGGTCTATAATCTAAATCTAAGTTGGGTCTGTAATCTGAATTAAAAACAATACCCAGAGAACAAAATAAAACATAGAGGAAACACTTACCTGTTACACGCTGAAGACAGAGTAGGAGACATAAGTGCTGTTATTTGTGTGTTGAAGAAGTTCGATGTAGCAAACCTCCAGTAGGATGACTAAAGTAGAATACCTGTACCAGAGAGAGAATATGAGAGATTGGATTGCAGATTGACTGGATGCAAAAGTTGGCTGATCATTTGTTACGGTGTTTGGATGAAATAAAATGTTTTGATGCAGAAGGTTCGATAACCGGTTGTGAAATTGATTGGCAACCGAATAATGAATTAACAGACATAGTTTAAGGTTAATCGACGCCAGCAGGACTGTCGACGTTGGCCGAGGGGTGACCGACGTCGGCTGAGTAGTGACCGATGTCGGTAGATGCAGAATGGGGACAGAGGCTAATTTTAGCCTTCTGCTCATTCTAACATACTGCCAGGGTCAAGGCTCATGGGAAAATGGTCGACAAGGGTAAAATAGGTGTGGGAGAATAAAATGGGGGTTAAGGGGAGGACGACAAGGGTTAGACACAATTTTGGTGTCTATATTTGCCCCTTTTTGTCTTGTTGGTTGTTCTGGACGAACTGTAAGACAAAAATAGGAGGTGGTTGCCCCAAGTGTGGGATAAGGTCAATTTCGTCTTGTTGGTTGTTCGAATGAACTAAAAGACAAAAATAGGAGGTGGATTGCCCTGATTATGGATGAGGTATTCCCCCTTAAAGTAGGAGTCAAGGGAAGGGAACTGGGAATCGAGTGCTAATTTGACAAAGAGTAGATGAAAAAAAAGGGGTGAGGGTGAGCGCTGCAAAAGTCGTGATTGTGCGCATACCACTTCACGAGATGGTCAGGTCAAATTGTCACAAGTTGAGGGTCAAGGAGTGCCAAAATTGAAATAATTGGGCCCCAACATTTGGTTGTCTATTGATTGGGTTATTCAATTGAAGCTAAAGCTCCAATGGGTCATTGTGTTTTAGGTATCCCAGGCTCAAGAAGTGCTCCTAGAAAACATGAAAATGTCACAAGTATTGTGGATCAATCAGCTTGCGATCCTATAATTGTGAGGGTCAAAAATAGTCTACGAACAATTTGGCTAACCAGTCATGAGGTAGCATACAGGCAAAAACAACCAAGGCAACATTGCTTTGGAAGTGGTCGAAGTCGGAGGAGATAAGCATGATCTCCAATGGTCATTGGTTGAGGGGGAGGAATGGATGAAAGGATGTGGCTGAGCTAACCTCAGAAAGAGGTTATGTGATCTGAGTGCTGCCTACATAGCCCCTGTGTGAAGGGCCTCAGTCCAATGTAGTTCTCCCTAAAAGGGAGGAAGGGTCAAAGGGATGGAATTGGTCTTGGTCGAGGGTAAGGTCATGATCAAAAGGAGGAAAGAAGGTTTGTCCATCAGAGAGATGAACAAACGAGGGTGGTCGAGCTAACCCCAGATGATGTTGTATCATCTGAGTGCTACCTACATAGCCCTGGTCTTAGGGCCTCAGACCAATGTAGTTCGAACTAGTTGAGAAGATTGGTCGATGATTGGTTTGGTCATGATGAAATGATGAGGAGAAAAATATGTTACAACCTTTTCCAAATGGTGTATTCTGTAACATTGGTTGAGGGGTCTTTCATCCCTAGCAATTTTCCATATTCATGATGGATGTATGCTAAAGATGAATTGAGGTCTATTTATGCTTCAACAAGTATTGGTTTATGCTGAACATAAATTGCGTCTGGTTGATAGTTTCCATGTGTATTGGTGTCCATAGAAACTAGTGTGAATAGGCTATGGGAGTGGCTTGAAAAGAGAGTTGAGTTGAGTTGATTGACAAGTGATGAAGTTGAATGTGACCAAAGTGCAGAAGAAGTGAAAAGCATATTGCTCATTCATTGACAAGGACCAGAATGACAGCATAGATAGGGGTTATTAGAACCAAGAGCCCCATTCATGTATGATGTCGTTGACCAAATGTTGAGTTAGAATAGTAATCGAATCACTTTGATATTAAAGTGAGCTCGAAGTCCCTTGAGTAGGTGATAGGAGGAGGAAATAGGGTAACCCATTTTAGAGCAGAGATAAATTTGCCCCTTTTTATGGGAGACCCTGAGACAACTACAAGTCAAGTCCATGACTTTTTTTTTTGGCAGACTGATCGATGCGGGAAGCCTGCATAGAGATGTCATTGCTTGGTGGTCAGTTGTGAAGCTGATCGATGCGGGAAGCTTCTAAGATAGTGCTATTTATTACCAGAGTTAGTCATAGCCATCTTTCGAGGGAGTGGTCTAGAATTTTGCTTAATATAAGGGCTTTTGAATAACTGTCCTTCGAGGGAGCAGTCTATTAATTACAGAAATGATAATATAACTATCCTTCGAGGGAATAGTCTACCTTTTGAATTTGATATTGATATGGTGACCGTGGATATTTTGAAATCTTGATTTGTTTTGACAAAAATGTGAGTCATAGACAAGATTATAGAAGGTCAAGGGCTCCCTTTTATTAGGACAAAGCATCCATACATCATAAAAGGGTTATAAAGGAATTGTTAAGAGGAATAGGGATGAAAGGAATTAAGACTAAGAGGATGGGGATTTCTCAAGGGACGAGCTCAAGTTAAATGTCAAGTGAATGAATACTTGACTAGCAGTAAAACGGTCGCAGATGCAATGCATTAAGAGGCTCAAGTTCTGGTCATCCATCAAGAGAGGACAGACGATAAGTCCCTGATCCATACTTGTGCGTGATAATGAAAGGTCCGAGCCAATTAAGAGCAAACTTGCCTCGTTTACTTCACTCCATATTAGTCACATGTTGATGATGATTAAGAAGTTGGTTGATGTGGTCACTGATTTGTCGAGACTTAGTCGAGGGCCAGGTCGAGATTGGTGTTTGGTCATGATTAAGAGGTTAAGGTTGATGACTGGTCAAGATTTGGTTGCTTGGTCGAGGTCTGGTTTGATGATTGATTGAGGTAATGGTTGATCTGTGATTGATGTTTGGTTAAGGTCATGATAGGTAGTATAAAGTTGAACTCCCCCTAGCCATTTGGTGATAGGAAGAATGTCTAACACCCAGTGCAGATGAGATGGAGAGAAGACGAGGGGGAGAGACCTAGGTACCCCACCAAGTTGATAGGTCAGGGGTGCCCAAGCGAATGGTGTTTAGGCATTGAAAAAGTTAGGAGGGATGGAAACCACTGACTCCGTAGGTGAAGGAGGAGGAATGGGCAAACTTGGAGGAGATTGGTCAATGGTTGGTTCGAGACAAAGGTCTATAGGGTCTTGAGTGGGGTCGTGATATCCCAGGCCATACAGTTTCTTGGCATTGTCATCGTTGAGCGGCTCAATAGGCTAATGGGAGCCCTGCTCATAGCATCCAAAACCAAAACCCTTCCATGCACACCTATAAAGGTAAGTGTGTGAAAAGGTAGGGTTGCCAAGAAATGAGAAGTCTGATGTGAAAGGTTGGGGTGAATAAAGAGGGTTCCCGTCAAGAGGAGCTTTGTTGAGCCCCCCATAGACGAGGTTGGTTTAGAGCTGAGGAGGACCATAAGACATGATCATCCTGATCTGATGGTCGTAACTAGGGCTGTGATGAAGGTGTCCATACTCTTGCAGAGTTTAAAACATGTCTAAGGTCAGCAAGTGATACTCCTCCAATGAAAGTCTTTGGAAGATGTCTTCCATGGGGTCTGTGGTCATCGCTTGAAGGGGAGGTGTGAGGGCGACCGCCTGTTGTAAACTGGTCAAAGCTTTCATGGATGGAGGTGGTGTCAGGATTGATGGCTTGATAAGAATGAAGATGTCATTTAGACAGTAGGTGGTGTTGCAAGTTTTGAAGGGTGAAGGGTCAGCGGGAATGGTATGGACTTGTCTATCATGTTCAAATTTCACACAACGGTGCAGGGTGGAGGGGACACAGGCCATGGCGCGGATCCAGGGTCGGCCTAGCAACATATTGTATTGAAACTCTCCTTCAATGATATAGAAGAGCTTTGGGACTGTGCGTGGACCAACGCGGATGTGAAGGATGACTGTGCCAATGGTCGTGGTAGTGGTGTCATTAAAAGAGTGCAAGATTGCATCAGTTTTGGTGATGCAATTCTTGGGAAGAGCCAACTGATCAAAGGCATGGGTGGAGATAATGTTGATGCTAGCACCTCTTTCAATCATAACATGTTTAATGCGTGTCCAATCAACATAGGCAGTGATGAAGAGGGCGGCGTCCTGAGCTTCCGTGTTGGATGTGGGAATCTCAGAATCACTGAATGTGATGGAGGCAACAGGGGCTAAAGAGTGGACAAGGGTAGCAAGTGGCTGGGGGTCCTTGAGTTGGACCTCCAATGCTTGCAGAGCTCTGATGAGGGCTTGGTGATGTTGAGACGAGGTTTGGATGAGGTCATAGAGGGACATCTTCACAGGCGTCTGGTGAAGCTGTTTCAACATGGAGTCATGGATTGGTCCAGAAGAAGAAGAAGGAGAGGATTGAGGCGCGCCAAGGATAGAAATCTTAGGCTTGGGTGGTTGAGGTGGATTGATGAAAGGGTAGGTCCAAGGAATGGTGGCTTTCTCTTTCAGCTTGTCCTTTTGTGACCTAGTGGTTATGTGAATGGAATTGATTTCAAAGATAGGAGGTGAAGGAGATAAAGGGGTTGTAACCTATTGATGAGATGTTGATGGGTTTGAAAAGGTTGGAGGGTTATGAGAAGGAGTCAGGGGTCGGTCGAGAGTGTCCTCAAAGAGAAGAGTGTCTTTCTCTAGATAGCGGTGAATGATAGCCTTGAGGGCACAGCAAGTCTCGGTATTGTGTCCTGGCATACGATGGTCTAAGAAAATCTTCGTGTCATCGATCCAGGAGGGTTTAGACCTGAGGGGTTGGAAAGGCCTGATGGGTGGAAGAGTTATGCTAGAAGTCTAAAAAAGTCGGTGCAAGATCAAAGAGTATGAGCCCACTAAAGGGTCTGTGCTTGTCGATGTGTGCGATGCTGGTGACTTTTGCTTGGGCAGAGTTGGAGGAGGCTTTTGTACCACCTTTTGGGTTGATGGTGCGGCAACAGGCAGAGACGGTACATTCTTCATGAGAGGTACCACCCTTTTGGGAGAGGGTAGGCTAGCAGTAGGTAAAGGAAGCAAAGGAGGCAACCAATTTTGATTAGAGGTCAGAATGGGAAGGACTTTGGTCAAGGTCAAAGGATGAGGGCCCAAAATGGAGGGCAATGGTGATGAAAGAGGAGGCATTCACCTCTGTGATTTAGCAGTCTTCTTTGATTTGAGTTGAAGACTATTATTGGTCAAAGTGTGGTCTAACTCCACCTTCACTTGTGGATGAGTGAGGTTGGAGACAGCGTGAATGCCAAGTGACTTGATTGGTTTAGATGGGGTAGATGAGAGTTTTGGTCCTGATGTGGTTGATTGAGGTGTAAATGGTCTAGAAGTGGAAGTCTAGTTTTTTTTGAGAGTCTTGGGAGGTTCTGCCATGGGAGGATTAGCAGCATGAGATGAGAGGGCACGGGCATGTTGAAGAGCTGTGAGATGCTCCCACAATCCCTGATGCTCCACTTTCCTTGAAGGGAGAAGTTTGAGTTTCTCCACTAATCGAGAAAATGGCTAAGAAGATGTTGGATGAGGTTTGGGTTCTTGAGAAGATGTTGATGGTTGTGGGACCAAAGGTGTGGTAGTCTCGGCCCCAAGGCATGATGAAGTCATGACAGGTTTGTCCTTGGTTGGAGATGAAGGAGAGGCAGGTTCTTCCCTAGGTGGAGAAGAAACTAGAGAATGAAGCTCCTCAAGCTGGTAAAGGGTAGGGATGATTGTGCCCTCCACTTGCAGTCGAGGAGTAGGAAGGGTTGGGTCTTCTATGGGCAGCAAGAAGGAAGATGGTGAAACCGGTGGTGCTGGTAAGGTCGAGGCATCTTCCAAGATGAGAGAGGTTGATGGAGAACTAACTAGAGAAAGAGGTTCATCCACATGTGATGGACTGATGGATGGACTCACCTCTTGAGGTTGGTCAAAAATGAAGGGCAAGACTGTATTGACTGTTCGAATGTTGTGTTCATGAGTGTTGTCAATCAAGGTCTGGACATTGTTTTGAGTTGGTGGATGATTGGGGAATGGTTGTTTGAAGATGTCAATACCCTGATTAGGTGGTGCATTGGGATTGTCTAGGATGAGGTCACCCTTTTCAAGCATGTCTTAGATTATGTTTTTAAGGGTCTTACAGTTGCCCGTGTCATGGCCTTTAACACAGTGGTAGTTGCAGAAGTCATTTTCCCTATACCACGCAGGGATGGCGCGTGAGGGATCAAATTGTAGAGGTGGTCAAATTTGGGGGAGATTGAGGACCCCCTGTTTGATGAGTTTTTCCAGCACAGATGCGTATGATTCACCGAGTGGAATATACTGTCATTGTACATATCTCTGCTAGAATTGGTGGGTGATGCTTTGGGACGTGGATGGTTCAGGCTGGTTAGTTGAAGGAGAAGAGGAGGAAGATCTAATGACCACAACGTTTGCTGAAGCTTTAGATTTAGGATTGGATGAGAAAGGCTTAGAAGAGGAGGGGTCATTGGTCTTGGAGTTGGGATTCTTGCTCCGTAACTTGACTTTATTCTCCTCGATGGCACGTAACTCAAGTTTGTGGGCCATTGTGAAGGCTTCATCAAAAGTGCGGAAGGTCTGAACCCTTAAGGTGGAAGAAATATGTTTGGCATAGGCTTGGGAGAAAAGTTCAATAAGTTCGGGTTGAGGTAAGGAAAAGGTGAGTTGATTGATGAGGCCCCTCCATCGAGCGATGAAATCAGCAATGGATTCATCCTCGAATTGGCAGATAGAATAGAGGTCTGTGATTGAGACCTTCTTGGTGATGTTGATAGATAAATGATCAAGGAAGAGTTGGGCCAGCTGAGTGAACGTGAAGAGGGAATGGCTGGCAAGGGAGCTGTACCAGTCAAGTGCAGCACCTGAGAGAGACATAGGAAACGTGCATAAAAGCAATGCATCATCGTGGGTGATAAGGTAACAAGCATGTCTGAATGCCCGTAAGTGATGTTGTGGGTCTTCTTTGCTTTGAAAATGAGAAAACTTAGGAAGTTCCCATTGGCTGGGATATGGCCTGATTGGGACAGAAAGATGAATGGCTCATTACAAATTTGTTCATATGAGAGAGTATTGCGTGAGCCAGAAACGGAGGTCTCTAGGCTAGACATCTTGTTCATTAGCATTTTGATGATATCTATTGATGGATTGGTAGTTGGAGCACCCCCTAGATTATAAGGCACTTGAAAGAGGCCAGAAGAGGTATACGACGTAGTCAGTTGTACCAGTAAGGCCGCAACGTATGGATGACTAGTTGTAGGGATAAAAGAGGAGACTAAGGATGGTTGGGTAGAAGGCATGGCTAGGTTTGATGTTGTCATGGGAGGTTGGTTAGTGGTAACATGGGCCAATGGATAGGTAGCCACCCTAGTGTTTATAGGAGCAAGGGTAGGTGAAATAGAGATGACCAGATTCTGAAAGGGGGTAGACAGTGGTTGAGTGGGCTGAGGTTGATAGGGGGCCGAAACCCTAGTGGAAGTGGGCCCAAAGATGGAGGGAGAGGCCACACTCAGATGGTTGGTCAAAGGCTGGTCATTGGTTGAGGCAATAGCCTAGGTGTCTAAAGGTTGAACTACGAATGCTGTTGATACGGCTACAGTCTCGAGAAGAGAGGTCGGCATTCTGTACATTGGATTGCCCAAGGAGTCTCACATTCGGCTATTTGCGAGATAGTGCTGCAAGGCTTTGACATTGAGGTCCAAGAATCGTCCAAAATCTTGGTCCCCTTCTGGGACAATAGGAGTCTGGGTCAGGGATGGTCTAGTAGGAGTTCTTTTAGTCTCTGAGTGGAACTCCATTATAGGACTGGTTATGGATGGGGTAGATGGAATTGGATGATGCCTCGCGTGATCGACTAGAGCCTTGGCTTGGCTACGAGTCAGAACCATTCAAGGCAACAAAGAACATCCTCACAAGCTCAAACAAGCAGATAAAAATAGAAAAGATGAAGAACATAAGCAGATCCTAAAAAAACCCTAGGAGTAAATTATTAGGATTATAGTGGCTTATGCCTTAGAATATGTGTAGAGGAAGATTGGCTTTTGAGTTGGGTCCTAGAAGAAGTAGTCTATGGATGGTTTTGGGTTAGTTATAGTGCTCAAAATTCTATGTTAGGTTTCATACTTGGCCTGGTGCTAAGGAGCAAGCTCCCCTCACTTCACGAGTCTAGTGATAAGTTGGTCTCACTTAGCCAAAATATACTTCCCCTAGAGATTATCCTCCGCTAGAGAATGGAGTGGGCTTTCCCCTTGGTGATGAAATCCAAGTAGGATCTCCGGGACGGGTAAGGTATCCGCTGGGTGATGAAATCCCAGTCAGGCCTTGTCTCAGGTAAGTTAAGATGTTTGTTTTGTGTAAGTGGTTTGGTCGTGTAACATTAAGTGGACTATGATTAATTCAATATGCAATTATTAATTACTAGGTGTGGTCTAAGAAATGCAAGCAAGCAAAAATGAATGCAAAGTATTTTAAGCCCCAAGTTGAAATGTGAAGTTGGAACGAAAACAATTTGAGAATGGGTTGAAGAATATGATTTTTGACTAGTCTAGAAGTGTAAGAAAAGAAAGAAAAGTTCTTTTTATTCCTGCTTATGATGTCGTTTAGAAGAGACAAAAGAGGTGAAAAGGGAGAAACCTAATGCACCTAAATGAAAAAAGAAGGAAAGGAACCCAAGGAAGGCCCTAAGGGTCCCACCGGGCATGCCAGAATGTTTCTATGCTATATCACTTTCTACATTCAAAGAAGGAATTAAGAAACTAAGAAGAATGGTCAAGGTTAGATGTTACCTGGATATGGTCATGCACACCATTTATCAGACGTTGGAAGGTACTCTTCTTTGGCTATGGAGGAATGACACCTGCAAAGAAAAAGAGACTGAAACATGAAAAATGTTAGACGAGGAGATGGTGGGTTGTCAATCAAAAGCTTGATCCCTGAAGTACGAAGACTTCCTTAAGGGATATCAACCCACTGATTAAAAATAGAATATTTGACAGAAATAGTGAAAGACAGAATGGAAGAAATAAAAGACAAAAAGCAAAATGCGTACCTGATATGCAGCAAATTGCTCTGCACAGTTGTTGGTGTCGCTCTCTGTGCCGGTGTCGGTCAAGGAAGGGTGCTGACGTCAGTTAAAGTGCCAGTGTTGGTAGGGGTAATGAATGGCATCGGTCGAGGCAACAGTTCTTGGATGGGGTCTGGTCCGGTCTGGACAAGGTTTTAGGATTGTAGAATGGTCTGAAGTCTTTGTCTATGGGTTAGAGAGCTGGTTTGGGAGTCAGAGGGATTGTTTAGGGGTTTGAGCAAAAATCTGGGTAGAGTTACAGACTAAAAATGGTGGATAGAGGTGATACGAGAGGAATTCCAGTCGAGTCTATAATCTAAATCTAAGTCGGGTCTGTAATCTGAATTAAAAACAATAACTAGAGAATAAAATAAAACATAAAGGAAACACTTACCTATTACACACTGAAGACAGAGTAGGAGACATAATTTCTATTGTCTGTGTGTTGAAGAAGTTCGATGTAACAGACCTCCAGCGAGATGACTGAAGCAGAATACCTATACCAGAGAGAGAGAATACGAGAGATTGGATTGCAGATTGACTGGATGCAAAAGTTTGGCTGATCATTTGCTATGGTGTTTGGATGAAATAAAATGTTTTGATGCAGAAGGTCTGATAACTGGTTGCAAAACTGATTGGCAACTGAATAACAAATAACAGATTAAGAAATGAATTAATGGACGCAGTCTAAGGTTAACTGATGCCAGCAGGACTGCCAACGTTGGTTGAGGGGTGACCGATGTCGGCGACGTCAGCCGAGTAGTGACTGACGTTGGCAGATGCAGAATGGGGATAGAGGCTAATCTTAGCCTTCTGCTCATTATTACATGCTGCCAGGGTCAAGGCTCATGGGAAAATGGTCAACAAGGGTAAAATAGGCGTGGGAGAATAAAATGGGGGTTAAGGGGAGGACGACAAGGGTTAGACACAATTTTGGTGTCTACAGTGGTCTAAGAAATGCAAGCAAGCAGAAATGAATGCAAAGTGTTTTAAGCCCCAAGTCGAAATGTGAAGTTGGAATGAAAACAAGTTGAGAAAGGGTTGAAGAATATGATTTTTGACTAGTCTAGAAGTGCAAGAAAAGAAATAAAAGTTCTTTTTAGTCTTGCTTATGATGTCATTTAGAAGAGATGAAAGAGGTGAAAAGGGAAAAACCTAATGCACCTATATGAAAAGAAAGAAAGAAAGAACCCAAGGAAGGCCCTAGGGTCCCACTGGGCGTGCCAGAATGTTTCTATGCTATATCACTTTCTACATTCAAAGAGATAATTAAGAAACTAAGAAGAATGGTCAAGGTTAGATGTTACCTGGATATGGTCATGCGCACTGAAATCAGACGTTGGAAGGTACTCCTCTTTGGCAATGGAGGAATGACACCTACAAAGAAAAAGAGACTGAAACACGAAAAATGTTAGATGGGGAGATGGTGGGTTGTCAAGCAAAAGCTTGATCCATGAAGTATGAAGACTTCCTTAAGGGATATCAACCCACTGATTAAAAATAGAATATTTGACAGAAACAAAAATATTGAAAGACAGAATGAAAGAAATAAAGGACAAAAAACAAAATGCGTACCTGATATGCAACAAAATGCTCTGCACATTCACTGGTGTCGGTCTCTATGCTGACGTCGGTCAAGGAAGGGTGCCGACGTCAGTTAAAGTGCCAGCATCGGTAGGGGTAATGACCGGCATCGGTCGGGGCAACAGTTTTTGGACGGGGTCTGGTCGGGTCTGGACAAGGTTTTAGGATTGTAGAATGGTCTAAAGTCTTCGTCTATGGGTTAGGGAGCCGGTTTGGGAGTCAGAGGGATTGTTTAGGGGTTTGAGCAGAAATCTAGGTAGAGTTACAGACTGAAAATGGTGGATAGAGGTGATACGGGAGGAAGTCCAGTTGGGTCTATAATCTAAGTCAGGGTGGTAATATTAAAAAACAATAACCAGAGAACAAAATAAAAGCACAGAGGAAACACTTACCTATTACACGCTGAAGACAGAGTAGGAGACATAATTGTTGTTGTTCGTGTGTTGCAAAAGTTTGATGTAGCAAACCTCTAGCGAGATGACTAAAGCAAAATACCTGTACTGGAGAGAGAGAATACGAGAGATTGGATTGCAGATTGACTGGATGCGAAAGTTGGCTGATCATTGTTGCGGTGTTTGGATGAAAGAAAATGTTTTGATGCAGAAGCTCTGATAACTAGTTGAAAAACTAATTGGCAACTGAATAATGAATAACAGATTGAGAAATGAATTAACAGACACAGTTTAAGGTTAACCAACACTAGCAGGACTGCCGACGTCGGCCGAGGGGTGACTGACGTCGGCGACGTTGGCCGAGTAGTGACCGGCATCGATAGATGCAAAATGGGGACAGAGGCTAATTCTAGCTTTCTACTCATTTTGACATGCTACCAGGGGCAAGGCTCATGGGAAAATCGTCGACAGGGGTTAAATAGGTGTGGGAGAATAAAATGGGGGTTAAGGGGAGGATGACAAGGGTTAGACACAATTTCGGTGTCTACAATATGCCTTCAAAAACTTTACCAAAACTAAAGCGTATGACTCCCCTAGTGGAGTATACTATTTTTGGACATATAAATTTTGAGTTTTGGAATTTTGGTTGGATGAGTTTGGTTTATTGATAGTTAGAGGAAGATCCTTTTTGAGCACAACTATGTTTGTGGTTCCTTTAGCTTTGGTTTTGGTATTGGTGTGGTTGGTGATTTTGGAGGAAAAAGCTTCATTTGATTTTAAACTAGAGTTTTTGTTCCTTAATAACTTTCCATCATTAATATCTCTAATCTCCAAATTTTAAGCCATGGTGAATGCCTCATCAAAGGTTCATAAAGTTAGAACCTGTAAGGTTGATGAGATATACTTGGCACAAGCCCAAGAGAAAAGCTCAATCAACTTAGGTTAGGGTAAATATAAAAAGAGTTGATTGATCAAAGATCTCCAATGGGACATAAAGTTGCCAATTGAATCATCATTGAATTTCCTAATGGAATAAAGGTTGATGATAAAAAAATTCTTAAAAATATTTATCGAGAACTAGTCTAAAAATGTTTTGGCTAGTTAGGCAAAAGAGAAGATAGAGTGATTGGTAATAACACTATACCAATCTAATGTTGGACCAAATAAGTATATGGGGAAGTGTGAAGGAAAAGAATGTCATCATAATAAATTAAGTAACATGAATGCCTAAGTTATCTAAGATTCTATTGGGGATATTCTTTGTTTTGAAATTTGGAAAATTTTAGAAGTTTTCATTATGGAGGGTGTGGCCAAATTGGGATGGATGGGTGGATTGGATTACTGCAAATTTGGTCATATGGCAAGATGTTATCAACACCAAAAGTGGATGACTTTAAATTGGTCATCTTATCCATCAACATTTTGATAAGATCAGTTTGTGGTTGTACATCCCCATAATTATAAGGTATATTAATTAGGGTTAGGAAGGTACAATATAAGGGAAGCTAGTAGAAGGTTAGGTGGATGCCACATATTCGTAAGTGGGAATGGAATTTCGGGAAGATTCCACATATTGGTAAGTGTGAATGGAAGGTTGGGAAGATGCCACATATTAGTAAGTAGGTGTTTGAGGTTGGGAAGAAGGTAGAGGTATATACCATTATGTGTTAGGAATATAGCTTAGGTTTGGTATAATGGGAACTTGTTGGGGAATTGACATTGGTTGGGTAAGATGCATGGTTGGATTGATGGGTTGAAGGTGGGTAATAAATTTAGTGCTAATAGGTGGAAGAGTAGAGGATATAGAAACTATCAAATTTTGGTATGGAATGGAGGTTGGTGGATTGGAAATGATAAGTGATAGGGTAACAACACTAGTGGAAGGTTATCCAGTATTAATTGGCATATGGGTTACTAAGGGTTAGATTAATCCTATATTGGAAGGGTTATTGGTTGGGGTAGGAATTGTTTTGGTATTGGTTCATGGCATGGATTAGTTTTAGGTGGTGGTGTTGTAAGGATTGTTGGTGGAGGAAGAGGCTTGGGTTACTAAAGGTTGGGTGGAGATAGTGGCAATATATGTGTTACCCATAAGGTGAAGTGGCATGTCATATGATGGCTCAATGGTATGAACTGAAGAAGAGGTATGGTGATTCATGGTAGTAAGCTAGTATTAGAGATCTAAGGATTGTTACCAAGAAGAGTGGTGAAATCAATATCTCCTTGGGAAATTATTTGAGGTATACTAGGACTTTTAGAGGGATGAGGGGAACTTTTTGTATCTAAGATGTACTCCATGGATGATGAAGAAGGAGATGGGTGGTTGGAAGGTGGATCTTGGTTTTCTTGGTTTCTAAGTTGTCTTATCAAAACAAATGCAAATAAAGATGAAATAAAGGTGAAAGTGATCTCACAAACTCAAAAGAGAAGCAAACAATATAAAAGATTCAAGGAAAACAATCATACGCTAAGAGTATGTTTAAGTCCTAGAATAATTTTTATCTCTCTTTAGGATTATGCCTCAGTTTTAAAAAAGTTATGAGACTCAACTTGGGCTTGTATAATGGGAACTAGAGAAGGTAGTATAAATATGGTTTTAGGTTATTAAAGGCTCTTAAAATATCTACTAGAATTTGGTACATGACTTGATATTGGGACATGCCCCCTCACTTCACACATCACAATGATAAGGGTGTTGGTAAATTATCAAAGATATACCAAATTGATATAGATTATACTTAGCTAGTGAACTGAGTCTTGGTTTCTCCCCATGGTAGTGAAGTTCAAGTGGGATAGCCAAAAGGAAAGGTTTATCACTAGGTGTTGAAATCCAAGTTGGGCCTTATGTCAATGTTTGATGTTTGATTTGAATGTGTGGTTTGGTATTATGTGTGTGATAAGAAGTGGCTTTCTATGATTAATTTCACCATGTAAATTAAACTATGTGAACTAAACAAGAAAGCAAGAAATGGATGCAAGTTTTTTTTAAACCCAAAGGAAAAATTTGATTTATTTTCAATGAGTACAAGAATAACTAAGATGCAACTAAATGTGGTATGAATATGAAAGTCCTAATCCTAGGATGAATGTTTTTTTCTTTTATAAATTAAGGAAAAATGAAAATTTTAACATTTTATAAGAATGCAATGAAAGACTAAAACTTGATTTCAGAAAAGAAGAGATTGAAACCAGGATTTCCAATGCAATAATAAAATAAAAAATGATTAATTTTTAGAAATGAAATTATGTAGATGGATGAAAATTTCACTAATGTAAATAAATTTCCTAAAAAACTAAGAACCCAAGAAAAATCTCAAGGGTCCCACTAGGCATTCTAGGATGTTTTACTATTTTTCTAGTTATTTTCTTCTTAGAAAGTAAGAAGAAACCTTTAAATAAGGGTGTGGTATAAGAACCTAATTTTATTGTGCACACATGATCTAGTCGATTGTGGATACTCCTATTTCTATAGGGAGGCTTACCTGTAGATAAGAAAGAAACTAGAAAATGGTATATTAGTGAGATATTTAGGTACACTACCTAGCATGAGCTACATCTAAGAAGCACTAAACTTATTTAGAGGTTGTCAATCCACTCTTGAAGATAATTAAGTTTTGATAAAATAAAATAAGTGATTTTTTAAAATAATAGAAAGTACTAGAAATTTTAATGCAATAAATGATTTTGAATAGGAATGAAGTGATTTCACTAAAATAATAATAACTTGATAAAGACAAATATTAAAGTGTTCAAACCTGATTTTGAAAAAGACCTCTGTGATGCAACAAAAATTCAAAAACCAAAAATTGGGTAGGGGCTGATAGGTGAAAAATGCTTATTTTTTAGGGAAAATAAAACACATAGTGATAAAAGATGGTCATTATGAAATAGTTGTTGGTTAGGGTAATCATTATCGGTCAAGGAATGATTATTGTCAGTCAAATGTGACTAATTATAGTTCTCGTGAGTCTTGGTTTATGAAAAATGGTTGGTTAGGTGAGTTGTAAGACTCTAAAATTGGTTTTGGGGTTGAATGTTGGTCGTGAGAGTGAAATAAATTATTAGAAGTATCTAGTTTGGAAGTTGGGTATTCAAGTAACTAAAATGGTCTATGGGTGGTTTGGGTTAGAAAATGAAGTGTCTAGAGTTGTATAACTCTAACATAAAGAATGGAATGTTGGGAGATGAAATGGATACAAATAATGAAACTACTAAAATTATCCACTAAAATTTGATAAAAAGTGCAAATACATAGCTCTAATATTTCTAGTCTAGAAGAGTGTTAAGATGAATGGTAAGCTAAAAGATATCCTAGAGTAATATAGTCTGAGTAACAATACTTTGACTCTCTATGATACGTTGTTGAAACACTTGGGTATATTTGGTCTAGTTGTTGGTTTGCTTTAGAGGTTTGATTCACCTAGGAGTAAGAGAGTGTCATGTAAAATATAATTTTTAACCTCCTCATGGCAAGGCTTCTGGGTTACATTTAGTAACTGTTGATGATCCTAGTTAGCCACCATTGATCGAGGGGTGACCATCAGTAGTCAAGGAGAAAAGGTCAACAATGGCTAAAATTAGCCATTTTCACTAATGATTAGTTGTTAAGAGGTTAAGAAATGGTCTGAGGTTAATAAATATCTCATTAAGATGCATGAAGAAGAAGTCTTAGGAATTTAGGGCATTAAATTCTAGGGTATAAGTGGTCTTTAGGCTAGGTGTCGATCAACTAGCCATCAATTTGGGTAGGTGAGGTGTAAATATGCCTTATTTAATTAGATTAGATTAATTAATTTTAGCCAAAGGGATTGAATGGGTGTACTGGAATATTTTTAACAATTAATCCTAACTTAAGGGTCCAAGGGGGCCAAGGAGTGCTTGAAGATGATGAGAACCATATGGATTTTTAGTTTCTACACATTGCTCTAATTGTGGTAGTGCCAGAAGGGATAGAGGAGGTAGCCATGATGGAAGTGA
The DNA here is from genome assembly GCA_037957365.1 of Torreya grandis. NCBI lineage: Eukaryota > Viridiplantae > Streptophyta > Pinopsida > Cupressales > Taxaceae > Torreya > Torreya grandis. The sequence goes on from JARHVA010002672.1 coordinate 2,052,054, forward strand.
ATGGAATGGAGGTGGATAGTGGATCAATGGTGAGAAAAGGGAACTGAATGAATGAGGTTGCAATAAATGGATCAACTAGAGATGGAATTAAGCACTTCCACCTTGGGGGGACTTAACACAAAATAAATATAAACACTACCAAATATAAGAATTGAATACAAAGGAGTAATAATAATAGACTAGGTACCTAGGAAATATTGCATGGCTAGCTATTTGTCCTTGTCTACTTCAAGGCTCAAGACCTTAGCTATTTTCATCTCTGTGTCTTCATCATATTCCTCTTCATCTTAAATTTAAAAATCCTCTCCCTTTGTCACTTCTAAGTTTTACGGTCTAATAGGTAAGCCTTGAGATAATTTAATTGTGGGACTACTTATAGGAGTCATATGATTCCTTGTATAACCAATAGGGGTCTTTAGCTATGTGGGATAGCCTTGCTGGAATGGTATAATTACCTCTTCTATTGCTACCCTTATAGATGTGGCAACCTAGGCCTAGGGAATAGTAGTCATTTGAATCATGCTTGCCACTGGCTCTTCATATTCTTGCTCCTCCTCATCAAAGTCCAAATTGATGGGGTCTCATGCCTCTGTTCCCCTAGGGTTAGGTTTAGCTACTACAAGTTATTTATTTAGAGACTTTAGTTTTGACTTTAGATGGATCCCTTGAGATGAGGAACCTTCCTGGTACTTTGATTGTTTAATAGACTATCCTTTCTAGAAGTTTGAATGTTCCCACCCTTTATAAAGGGAATTCTTTCTATATATTTCCCTCGTAAAAATTGAAGAGTCCTCTTAAATCATCCTCAAATGGTCTTCTTTCAATCCCATAATCTTTTCCCTTTCTAACACTTCATCATCTTTTACATTTAAGAACAAAAATTCATATGAATTAGGCTCGTGGCTATAGGGAATATTGAATCCCTATATATGCTTCTAGATAATGCCATGGGGATACTAATCCCTATGTGGAAGTGTATGTAAGTGATATATATTCCTTTTACCACCCACTTCTCCAAAAAAAATTCTCATGGTGTATACTATTCTCCCATTGACTATATGGTGGCCAAAATATGAAATTTTCTTATATCTAGACAAGTCTTATTTTATACTCCACCAAAATTGAAAAGCAATTTCTTGTTCTACCAACTTGTATTGAATATACTTTGGGAGACACAAGGTGTGAACCTTGTTTTCCTAGATCATCATGATGGTGAAGTCTAGATATAATAAATAGTCTCCTCTGGTAATAAGTGTCTTCAAAATATTTTCTCTAATCTTGGGCATAGGTGAACCATGGATGGCCTACTAAATTTGAGGATAAACATCATCTGAAATATTCACCATGTTCTTTGTATAGTCATATATGTGTATGAATTGAAAGTGGTCACAAATATTGTTCTTATTGTAATCAATAGATGGACACCATAGTTCATTGAGAACCTTATATCAATTCTCCATGATAGCATCTAATAAATAGGATATCATATAAAAATGGTCCACAAGAATGGGCTGATTTTCCTTGTGGATTACCTACTCCCTCAAGTAGAAACTTATTATTTCTTCTAGTGAGGATGCAACATCACTAGTCAGCATCATGTGCAGTAATGGAACCTAATCTAAATTAATAAAGTGAATACTTAGCATGCTATAGGATCTATTAAATTATGGAGTAGTCCTCTTTGGTTTCTTCCCTTTCAAAGTGATGGTCTAGTCAGGGAGTAACCATGAAGATATCACCTTCTCAATTATGTTTTCTAGATTCCACTACATTAATTTATGCTTATTGAAGTATGTACTAGGTATGGGAAAAGATAGGTATCTTTGTAAGTCATCTCTTGAAATTAAAGTCATGATTGTTTGATTTACAATATGATGAAGGCATCTTACATGACCTTGCTTGTGAAAAACAAGTCACACAAGAGGTCGATGCATGGCATCACCTCAGGCTTGGTGGTAGTAAAATACAATCTTTATATTTTTAGGGAAAGAAAATATTTTACAAAAAATCACTCAAAGAGAGAGATATTTTACATGTATAATGATAATATATCTATATAATCAATATCCCATACCTTTGAATAATTCATGTACCTATTATAAAAAAATGTCAACATTAAAGATTATGTCAATAAACTTTCTAGAATCCTTGATTGAGTAGGGGGATGGTGTAATTACTCCTCTAAATTATCTATATGAATATGTCATTATTGTATACACATTATATGTTGCTTGAAATCCCCTTATACATAATTTGTATGTTATATGATAAATATAGATCTCATTTAGTCATTAGTTTACTCATAGTCTTCTCACATGTACTAGCTAGGGCTCTTCATCATGTAGGATAGTAGTAAACTTTGAGTGTAAGTTTATTTGAAATAAATGAAGGCTTAAATGGTTGTACATCATGTATATGTCATATCATATTGAATACTAGCTTATGTGATATAAATTCCCAATGTTCACTTCTTTTATATTTCTTGTATAGTTTAAAATTCATTAGTTCACATTAGTGGGGGACTTTAGCATACTATTAAGAAAAATTTTAACTTCATTTTTATAATTATAGTAAGATATTTTATCATCCTTAGTATTCAGGTATTTAGGTTTTGTGCTGGGGACCGATCTTTACAAAAGACCCACAAAAAAAATATTGAAGACCCAATTCATATCAGATAAAATGTATGTGATAAAAATTCGATAACATGTTTTATATAAGGATCTTCGGTCCTATAGGATAAAATGTCCATATCAAAAAGTTGTAATGAAAATAGGCCATCAAAAAAAATGTCTGAAATAAAGAGTTTGATAAAAATAAGTTATTTTGAATAAATTGGTTTGGACAAAATATTCATAACAAAAACTACAAAGACAAAATTCATTCAGAATAAAAGTTCCAAAGACCATAAGTTCGAATGAAAAATTTCCAAAAAATACAAATGTCAAAAATTTATCAGAAAAAATCCCCAAAACAAAAAACCTAAAAACCAAACTTGTCAAATATTATTTCTAAATTAAAAGGTCTGAAAAAAATCCTAGTGAGTCAAATCTTTGAATAAATTTCTCCAAATTGCTTAAGTCCCAAAGTCTACATAGTTATAAACTATGAAAAAGTATTAATAGAGTTAGTCTATGAAATATACATAAATACCACAATAATTCCCCAAAAATATGAAGTTTAGTAATCCATCTTTTCAATAATTTGCACCAACATATAGAAGAAAAACATAATAACAAGTCCATAATCTAAAAAAATGGGTCCTCTCCTTTTCTAGAGAATGAGGGGGTGTTCGATACAAAAAATGGTGACTTACAGGGAGAATAATCATGAGTATTCAAGAACCTATAACTTTGGTTTGTAACCTCAAACCAAACATGAATCATATCACAAAAGAATACTAAAATTAGAAATATGAAAGAGACTCCTAAGTAATTTCACATAAAAAAATATGTCTTCTTATCATTAGATCTCTGTGTGTTGAACGTGAGGTTTATTTAACATTTTTTGTGATGAGTTTTTCAAAGGATTTAATAAAAATGTAGATTTCATTATAGTTTTTATTAAATCTCATAAAAATAAGAGAAGCTCATGCATTGCTTTACTACTAGCCAGGCATCCATAACCTTGATAGAGATACCTTGGGTTCATTCTCTTCCTCTTCCCTCATGATGTGTGGTACATTGACCTCATTTCATAATTTAAGCCTTTTTATTTTATTTATTTATTCTCCTATATATTTTTTGAATTCAAAAAAAGAGAGTTGAAACCCTAGTGAGCTAGTATGGTTATAATACAAATCATTCTCAGAATGTCCCTACTAGCCACATCTATACCAATAATTATCACTTCCACCAAGTATTTAATAGAATAAATTTTTGATCCAATGAATAATAAAAATTTATAAATCCATGTGGATTAATTTGAGAGCAACTTCCACATACCTAGTAAAATTATTCAATTATGACAGAGTCCGTAATAGTTCATGATTACCTCGCTTCATCCTAGAGACTCTAAATATAGAAATATACCTAATTTGTGCACAAGTCCCAAGTTGAATTTATTTTTAAATTTTCCCCTTTTCCATAGGTATATCTAGGTATAAGCTTAGTTGGTTTGGATGTCATCCTAGTTAGATTAGATCAAACATAATTTAGATTGTCTCAGGAAATAACAAAACAAATAATCTAGAAAGCATTAAACTCTAATCTAAGAAAGCAATAAATGTATTCTATGAAAGCAAGAAATATATTCTATGAAAGTAGGAAATATATTATATTAAAGAAGGAAATATATTATATGAAAGAATTAAATATATTCTAATCCTACCTCTACCTCATTCTTTCATTAGTGAGTGATACCTTTAAGTGATGCAGCCATGAAGTAATGCTTTAAAAACTATCCATTGACTGGAAAAGTAAGCCCATTTCCTTTTAAATCCTTTAGATGGAATGAATTATTGTCTATTATCTCTAAAATTTAATATGGTCCAATCCATAGTTTGGAAAATTTGTCATGCCATCATTTCTTTTCATGTGTTTTATCTTAGAGAAGCACCAGATCTAAAATCCTGAATGCTTTGACCTTTTCTATTTTATCAAACCATCACTTGAATATGTTTGTTGAGTGTCAGTAGGAAGTCATTCCTTAAATATTCTATTTCTATTATATCCAAAAATCAAGACTTGATTTTATCATTTGGTTCCATGTAATCATGTATGAAATGATAAGTCGATAGCTTCAACGTAATTTGGAAAATTGGCATACATCCATACACCAACAAATAGGGTGAAGCTTTGAGGGCTTACTTATATCTTGTATAGTCTACCAAAATAGCATAATTTAATAGATTGTGACATTATCATGGCTTATCCTTAGATGATTTATTAATTACATTTATCAAGTTTTTGTTTGTTGATTCTACTAGTCCATTTCCTTGGGGGTAATGGCTAGAGGATGACCTGAGAGTCATTTGGTTGTCATGTGCCCACTCAATAAATTCCACTAATATGAATGCTTATCCATTATAAAAAACTAGAGAAATGGGGGTTATAAATATAGTGATGATATGTTCCTCCAAGTAGTGAATCATGTCTTGTGCTCTATAGTTCTTCATGGCTATAGCTTCAACCCACCTGGTGTAGTAGTTTACAATAGTAGGTAATAAATTTATGAACTATTATAAAATTTGGGTTAGTGACAAAAATGAAGTTTAAAACCCATTGGGTAAATGGCCTTCCTTCAACTAAAAACTATAATGGAATTACTACGTGCACATCCCTCTTATCTAGAGCTTGGCATTCATGACATGTTCTCACATGGGCATGAGCATCGTTGAAAACTATTGGCCATTAGTAGCCCATTATTAATATATTATGGGATTTGGTATTCCTAAATGGATAACCACTACCTATATTTTGATGCAATTTCTATAGAATCTCTTTAACTTCCTTTACAACCACACATAAATGCCTTCATAGTTTCTTCTGTAGAGAACTCCCTTCTTGATCATGAAATGAGAAGATTTGAGTCTCAAAGCTCTTCTTCTCTCTTTATTAAATTTTATGGGATAAGCACCCATAAGAAATTACTATATTATATTGTTATACCATTCTCCTTTATATACCTAAGATTCACATACCTCTTCAATAGTAATACATGGATCAGGCTTAATCAAGAGCTGAATAATGCCTTAACCCTGAAACAATTTTTGCAAGTTTGATTTCTATGTTGAATTATTACAATTTTGCCATATATTTACCTTAGAATTATCCTAATTCATTTTTTGTTAAGGTGAGCTTGACAGCAAGATCAGGCACAATGGCTATGGTTTTATTCCTCAAAATATAATGTTGAAATTTCTTCACTACTTTAACAAGAGTGAAAATCTATTTATCAATCATGGAGTACTTAAGTTATGTATCTTTCTTATTTTTTATCATAAATTTAATTGGGTTCTCAAGCTCATCTTTATTTTATGTTATAGCAGCAACAATGTTATGTTTTGAAGTGAATGAGTACAAGTATAAATCCTTCCTGAAATCTAGACTGATTAGTATTGGATCCTAGGATATTGTATCTTTAATGTCTTGGAAAGACTTTAACTTTAGCTATCCATTATATTTTGGCATATTTATTAATAATTGAATTCATGGGTCTAGCAATCTCTATAAAGCCTAAAATAAACTTCATTATGAAATTAATCTTTCCAAAAAATGATTTGAGCTCCTCCCTACTATTTAGGGGTGTAATTTTTAAAATTTTTTGAATTTTGTCTAGATCAATGATGATCCCATCGTTGGTGATGATATGACCCAAAATATTGCCTTTAGTCACTCCAAATATGCTCTTCTTTAGTTCATTGAGATACCAAATGTTCTTCACCTATAAAATATCGATTGGAGGTAGCCTATGTGGTCATTCCTATTATTTGAAAAAATTGTAAGATCATCCATGTATATGATTATGCATTTTCCATTCAATCCCTTAAATACATGATCTATAGCATGTTGAAAATTAGCTTTTATGTTTATCAATCCAAATGACATCCTCTTATATGCATAATTTCCCACTTCATATTAAACATAGTCTTCATTCTATCTTATAATTATACCAATCTCTGATTATATCCTAAAAATCCATTTAAGAAGGACATCATTTCAGAACCACTTACTATTTCTATCACTTCATCCAAATAAGGTAACAGATAATTATCCTTTTTAGAAGCTTTGTTCAATTTTTAAAAATCTACACATAATTTTATCTCACCATTCTTCTTTCTTACTAGGACCAAATTAGCCACCTAGGTGGAATGTCTACTTGGGAAGATGATCTTTGCACTTAATAAATTTTCCACTTCTCTTTAAATGAGTAGCTCTAGATTAGGATTGGCTAGTCTCTACCTTTATCTGAATGGTTTGTGATATGTCTTTAGAGGAATAATATGGGTAATGACTTGAGGGTCATATACTTTGAAATCTTTGTAAGTCTTAATAATAACATCTTTGTATGGAGTGATTGAATCCTTCATTCATTGTCTTTATTTTAGGGTTACATCTAAGGCCAATATTGATATAGTGTGGTCTATGTTCATCTCCTAAATTCTCTTTTCTAAAGATTTATTATCAAATTTGGGCCTTTTAAGCTACTGAGCTTGAGGATATATGTCAAACGGTCATTCTAAAGAGACTAACCCTACTAGAATATGATTCTCTTTGAATTGGAGAATACCTTGTCTGATTCCTCTTGGAAAAAATGATTAATTTCTTTATCATTGATAATTTTGGAATTAAGATCCCATAAATTGGTTAAAAATTAAATAATCTAATGGTCATCATCAAAGACTTTAAAATTTTCCACATTATCAGACACTAAAGGGGAAGGCACTATTTTAGTGGAAAATCTTTTTACCTTAGATTCTTGGAGAGGCTCCAAATTAGTTGCAAAAATAACTAATGAATCTGTAACTTGATTATGCTCTCTATGAATTGCCTTTATGTTGAAAGAATCAAAATTTTCAATTAGGTATCATGCTCTATGTTTGTACTTCCTTAGATAAGATAGATTGCACTAATATTTGTTTCTAACCTAGTTAATCACCACCTCTAAATCACCAAGAACTAATACCTATTTCACATTGTTACTTAGAGAAAAATATAATGCCAATATTAAAGCCTCATACTTAGCCCTATTATTGGTGAAATGAAATTGCAATATGTATGCTACTAATAGTTTTTTTCCTTATGGATCAAATAACTTGATTCCTATCCTTGATCCTTGTTTGGATCTAGCACCATTAAAATGTAAGGTCCATAGCTAATTAAAACCTTTAGACTTTATTTCTTATTCTTTAGTCTACGTAGTGAAAGTGTAAATACCAAGGCTATGATATTAATACTTTACATCTTCATTATTGATGTTGTACTTTGTAATGGGATATTTCATTTTTTTTTCCTTATTGATCTTGATTTGATTTATAATTCCCTCTATGGTAGCCAGATATGATAAAAGTCTATAGATAGGTATCCATTAAGAATCTTAGATCAATCAATACTTATAAATAACTTGTAACCTTTAGGTATGTCCACCACAAGGATATCAATGGTAATCTAGACTCATGGTTCAAATGCTACTTGAATATGTATGTCCTTCAATTCCTCAACCACTTGTACCACTATTTTATCCAATTTTGAAACTATTTTCTTTGAAGGGCTTGGGGTCAAAACAATTTTTTGACATATAGAAGTAGGCATAATAGTTACAAAAGTTCTAGAATCAACTAAACATTTATTAATGTTCTTACTAAATGTCCTAATGGTCAACAAGAATGGTGGAACTTTTGGGCTGCTTTAATAAAAAACATTGGTGTTAACATCTTTCATCTTATCTGTAAATGAATTTATTTTTTTCATACATTTCTTCCTAGTAATAGACTTTCATAGTAACTCCTTTTATTCAGTGGTATGAGCCAAGTCATCAAGAGTTATATTTTCCTTGATCTTCTTCATGTCTTCAATGATGTTGTATCCTCATTTTCTTGGTTCCTCATTGATTTGAGGTTAATCATTCCCTCTTTGAGGAGGTGGATTGTTATTATCTTTAAGATTAGATGGAACTACTATGGTATTTGGAGGAGTTGGCATATTGAAGGGTTGCTTGTTCCTTAGATTATAGCCAACCTTTTAGAATTGTTAGAAAGTGTGAACTTCATTCTTGTTGTCTTCTAGTATATTATCATCTTCACTTGGAAAGGGAAACTCATGAGTCTCAAAGAACGTGGAAGTGATTGAAGAGATAAGATCTTGATGGGATTTAGGTGGATTATGCATCTGGTTCTACCTTATCACCTCCATTTAAAATATTTCAAATGATACATACAATTTAATGTAGTTGCACTCACCATGCTTAGAAATATTATGAATTCTACACCAATTAGGTAGATTTGTATCTATTATGTTGATCTCTGAAAGTTTGTCAGGATACTCCATATTGTTCATAGGCCTATTTAATGACATAATATAACTCTAAAATTCAATATTCTAATTACCATTTTGGGTATTGGCATTACCCATCTTCCTTTGCATACTGAAGAAGTCATTACTTAGTTTTGGAACCATATTTTGAATAGCCTCCAACTTTGCCTTTATAGAATTGGTGCCTTATAAAATAACATTTGATGATGTAGATAATTATTGATTCTATTGGTATCCATTTCCTTATGCATGACTATTCAATAAATTATAGTTTGGATGTGTTTTTTACATCAATGGGGGAAGCATGTAGGGTTGGTTCTAATTCAATATAGGAACATTTTATTTTACATATGCAACAAGATTCAACATTGGGAAGCCATCATTGAGTTTAGGTACTCCATGCACCTAGGGATTGAGGTGCCTATCTATGATTATGGCTCCTTTGTATGCCTATGCCAATTTGTTAGTATTAGCCACTCTTCTCAAAAAAATCACTTTAATTATATTTAAATAATTCTTGTACATTTCTAGTGATAATGCTTCTACTAGTTTATACCTCAAGGTTGGCTAGTTGTACATATTTTGAATTCTAGAATTGAAAGTGTGAATATGTCTAATAATATCTCTCTTCATGCTCATGAAGTTTTGGTATACCAAACCAGGGTTGGTGATCTTCCCAAATTATGTAAGAAAATTTATCTGACATGCATCTCAAGAAGTGATAGAATTTTTTGTTAGCTTTAAATACTAGTCATAAGCAAAATCCATTAATGTAAAAGGAAAAATCTCGCATGAAACATATTCATTAATAACATTCATTAATTTTAAACTAGCCTTAAAAGACTTAATATGTTGTTTTTCTATCCTTTCTCTTAAAGGAGAAAAGGATGGCAGGTACTTTTCAGGATTCTTAAGCAAATCATGTACATCTCTTAGGATAGTGATAGAATATCCAACTAACTAGGGTGTTTGATCCATTATAAGATTAATAGGTAAAGGTTTCCTTAATATATAAGGATTCCTAGGTCTATTAGGAATAATTAGTGTAATACTAGGTCTCATATGATGTGATAAGGGTGAGACTAGAAGGATACCCTGGGAATTAGATCTCATCACTCTCATGGGTGACTCTAGTGCAACTATATGTAGAAACTAACTTTTTTTTGGAGGTTCAAGTGGCCCTCCTTCTAGCCCATAATGATCTGTTGATGCATTTTTATGCACCCCATAGATAATGAGGTAGCCTCTAGCATTTTAGGATTTTAATGGAGATGAACTCCACTCTAGGGCATGAGTTGTAGGTATGCAATCTTAACAACCTATTGATGGGATAATTGGTAAAGTATGTAGATTATTAACAAAAAGTTTTATATGGAGGTGTGGTGTTTTAAAAGGAAGTAAGAATTTATATGAGTTGGATGGATGGTTGGTTGTTAATCTAAGGTGGGTTGATCTCAAAACAAACTTAAAAGGGGGGAAGGGTAAGGTAGAAAAGAAAGCATTGTGGTTTTAATAAATCACTTCCCTGGATGGTTCCTAAGTGGATAAGTTGCTTTCAAAAACCTATGCCTATTGTTTATAGATGTTGCACATACACAGTCATAAACAACTAAAATTCTAAGAAAATATTGATATAGGAAACTCACAAGCCTCAGTCAAAGATTACTCCTTTTAGGGTAGTGGTTGTACATTCTTAGTTAAGAGATTATGGCTCAGGCTTAGTATGGAATCTGAGTCATTTGTTTCACACATAGAATACTATATCAAATAAAGCACTCATACACACTCAAAATTATGAATTAATTAAATTATCTATCCTAACCAATGTATTTTACTAATCATTCAATATTTTTTTCATATCTAAGACTGATATATTAGTCAAGATAATTAAGAATCCATTTGTAACTTTTTCACACTAAGAGTTATTGAATCATACAACCAAAGAAATATAACAAAATTACACAAATAGTGGAAACAAAATATGTAAACACATGGGTAGACAATATAAATTTTTACACTCTTGTATATTCAAAATTCTCTCTTTCCTCTAAACTATGGATTAAAATTATTTAAATAGGCTTGGGGAAGGGGTCACCTCATCCTCCAAGTTTATACAAAAGTCCTTTCATGTGATAGTTAGAACTTTAGTTCTAACTATGGTCAAGACTATATAAGACTTTACTTATAGTTGTTGATTATCCAAGTTAGTCTTCACAACACCATGAAACATGACCATGTAAAAAAAGAAAAAAAATCAACTTTTACAATTATAGTTTAAACTAAAAAAAACTAGAAATATAGACACATTGTTATAAAAGTGTCCATGCACAAAATCTAGCCTTTCAAGGCTATGTCATTTGAATATCTGCATGCACTTTGGTGGGTGTCAAGGCTGAGGTGGTCTAATTTGAAATTGAATATGTCAATGTGGTGCTAAAATTAGTAACTTGAGACTAATTCTTCCTCACTTTAATCTCTTGGTAACACTTATCTTCAGCATCATGATACTATTGTATGATATCCAAATTCAACAAAGGTGGTTGGTAGATCCTATTGACTTGACTAAAGAGAATCACATGTTATTACTTATTCATCTAAAATTTATTCTTTAAAATCTCCACCTCGATGAATTTCTTTTGAGTGGCACTCAATTCATATTCTATCTCCTCAAATGTTAGGCCCTGTAGACTCTACTTGAAGTTATCTGTCACCTCCTCTATGATTTGATCAAAATTGATCTTGTTGATTAATTTCCACATAGTGTCCTTCACCTTAGATAATTTTAGATCATTCAAAATTTGGATAATCTAGGTCTCTATGCTTTATATATAGAAAGTAAATCCCCAACTACATGTAACCATTCTTGAGCTTCCTCTATTTTGATGAGAACCAATTTAAGGGCATTAGATGCCTCAAGTGGTGTCATAAGGTCTAAATTGTTATAAGCCTTATTACCTATATATGCAACTAGAATATTCAATTTATTTCTATCATTCCTAAAATAATTTAATAATTCAATCATTTTATTGACATTTGGGGATAATTAAGCCTACATGGCTTCTAGAGCCTTCAAAAAATTGTAACATCTAGAGGCGACATCATGAACCTTTGCCTCTATGCCTACTAGGATGTGCATGGTCTTGGACTATTATTTTAATTTATCTACCTCATCCTCTAGTTATTTTCTCTCTATTTATGTACCCTCATTAATGACTACCATGGCCTCTTTGTGTGCTTCATCTAGGTCTTCAAAATTTTGAATGTAAGTGAACTACCTAGGCTACTTATCTTGTCTCTTGGTGAGGGAGAAGACTTCTTGTCTCTTCTCAAAAATCAATTTTATATCCTTGTCATCCTCTATATTCCTCTTCTTCACCCTTTGTATGTTCTTAGATGGCTTATCAAATAGAGTGGTGATGGAGGGGAGCTCAGTAATCTTGAAGCTAGGCAATTAGGAGGTCTTGCTTATAAAATCCATAACCTAGGTAGGAATGTCTAAGTATGTTATGTATATTTATCTTGAGTTTATAAATATAACCTCTTCTTTAGCCTCTTCAAATATTGGTTATTTATTCTATGATTTTACAAGTATGTCAAGTAAGGAGGGCCAAATTATCTTAGACCAATCCACTCCTACAAAATAAGGGAGTGGATGGACTATGACAATTTGGGGCTTGGCATTCCTACCTTTTCTCTAACTTGCCACAATGGTTTATTCTATGGAGGTGGTAGATGGAATGGGAAGGGTAATATGATTGGATTGAATGTGGAACTATGTGGTGGCCATGGTTGTCTTTACCTTCTTAGATGCCTTCTTATTTTTCATTACTCTAATGGTGGTAGTGTCAGAAGCGATCGAGGAGGTAGCCATGATGGAAGTGAATGGAATGAAGGTGGACAATGGATCAATGGTGGTGTTGAAAACACCCTTATCAATCTTTGGGGTGGAAAGGAAACTAAATTAATGAGGTTTCAAAAATTGGATCAATAGATGTGGAATTAAGCACTTCCACCTTGGTGGTCCTTAACATAGAAGAAATAGAAACACTACCAAATATAGGAATAAAAGATAAATAATTAGTATCAATAGACTAGCTAGTTGTTAAATATTACACAATTGACTCTTTATCCTTGTATACTTTAAGGCTCAAGGGCTTATCTATTTCCATATTTGTGTCTTCATTAGAGTCCTCTTCATCTCCAACATCTTCAATTTCAATAACCTCTCCCTATGTAACTTCTAATTGTTGGGATCTAGTAGGCAAGACTTGAGATAATTCAATTATAGGAATGCCTATAGAAGTCATAGGCTTCCTTGTATAAAAACTATGGGTCTTTATCTATGTAGGGCAGCCTTTATGGATTTATGAATTTACCCCTTTTATTACTACCCCTACATATGTGCTAACCTGGGCCTTGGTAATAGTAGTCATTTAAACCATGCTTGCATCTAGCTCTTCCTATGATTGTTCCTCTTCATTAAATTCCAAAATGATGGGGTGTCCTAACTGTGCTCCCCTAGGGTTAGGTTAAGATACCCTAAGTTATTTCTTCATAGCTTTTAGTTTCAACTTTAGAGATATCCATTGAGATGAGGAACATGTCTGGTCCTTTGATTGTTCCATAGACTATCCTCTCCAAAATTTTGAATATTCCCACATTTTATAAATGGACTTCTTGATGTCTAATTACCTACTATAAACTTAAGGGTCCTCTTGGATCATCCTCAAATTGTCTTCTTCCAATCTCACAATCAATTCCCTTTCTAACACTTCCTCATCATCTTTTGAATTTATGAACAAAAAATCATATGAATAAGACTCATCGTTGTAGAGGATATTGAATCCCTATATATGTTTTTTAATAATTCCATGGGTATCCCAATCCCTATGTGTAAGTGTAGGGAAGTGATATATCTTCCTCTTGTCTCCCACTTCTCCAAAATGTTTTCTTATGGTGTATACCATTTTCCCAATGACTATGTGGTGGCTAAAATACAAACTTTTATTTTTTTTGGATAGGTCTTCTTTTATACTCTACCATAGTTGAAAAAAAAACTTTCTCTATTGAATTGTCTAGAATTTACTCTTGGAGACGCAAGGAATGAACCGTGTTTCCCATGATCATTATGATGGTGAAGTCTAGATATAATAAATAGTCCCTTCTAGTAGAAATTATATTCATAATATTTTCTCCAATATTGGGCATAGGTGAACCATGTATGGCCTAAAAAAATTGATAATAGACATCCTCCACATTCTTCACCATGTTATTTATATAGGCATATATGTGCATGAACTAAAAGTGATCACAAATCTTGTACTTAATGAAATCAGTGGTTAGATTCCTTAGTTCACCTATAACCTTATATTAAGTCCCCATGATAATGTATAATAAATATGATATCATATAAAAATTACCCATAGGTGTGGGCCACTTGTCCTTGTGGATTTCCTACTCCTTCAAGTGGAAACTAATTATTTCTCCTAGTGAAAATGCAACATCACTATGTATCATCATATGCAGTAATGATACCCAATCCAAATTAACAAAGTGAATGCTTGACATTTAATAGAGCCTATTCAATAACACTAATCCAATGCATATTCCAATTCAAAATTTATCTATGGGAGTATCCCATTTCGGTTTCTTCCCTTTGAAAGTGATGGTCTAGTCAAGGAGTAACCATGAAGATATGACCTTCTCAATTGTGTTCTCTGCATTTCATCACACTAATTTGTGCTTGTCAAAGTATGCATTAGGTATGATAAAAGATAGGTATCTATGGAAGTCAACTCCCAAAATGTAAGTGATGACTATTTGATTGCCAATATGATTAAGGCATCTTGTGTGACCTTGCCTATGAAAAATAAGTCATGCAAGAGGTCAATATATGGTATCACCTCAAGATTAGTGGTAGAAAAATGTAATATTTGTCTTTTTAGGGAAAACAAATCCTTGAAAAATAATCACTTAGAGAGATATTTTGTCCACATCCATTGAGAATATATTTACAAAATCAATAAATTCCCATACCTCTAAATAATTCACATACCTATTTTTGAAAATGGTAACATCAAAGAAAATGTCGATAAAATATATAAAACCCTTGATTGAGTAGGGGAGTGGTGTAATTTCTCCATTGAATACCCTGGATGAAGATACCATTACTGTACACACATTCTATATTTCTTACAATCCCTTTTTATGTACTCTTTATGTTGTATGATTAATCCCTCTCCCACTTAGTCATTGTTTTACTCATAGTCTCATCATGGTTAGTATATAGGGTTATTCATTGCATAAGATATTAGAAGACTTTGAGTGTAATTTTTTTTTGAAATAAATGAAGGATTCAATGGCTACATGTCATATATATGGCCTATCACATTGAATACTATCTTATGTGAGATAAATTCCCAATGTTCACTTCTTTTATATTTCCTATAGAGTTCAAAATTCATTAGTTCACATTAAAATGGGAATTTAGCAAACTATTAGGAAACATTTTGACTTTATTCTACTAAGTATAGAAAGTCCTTTTATTATCTTTCATAGTCAAGTATTCGAGTTTTGTGTTAGGGACTAGTCTTTACAAAAGACTTACAATAGAAAGCCCAAAGACCTAATTCATGTTAGATAAAATGTATGTGAAAAAAAGCCCATAACATGTTATATATAATAAGGCTCTTAGGACCTATTGGATAAAATGTATATAACAAAAAGTCTAAATAAAATATATTCTATCGAACAAAATATCCATAACAAAAAGTTTAATAAAAACAAGTTGTTTCAAGGAAATTATTTCAAACAAAATGTCCACAATAAAAAATCAGAAGAACAAATTTATTTGAAACAAAAGTTCCAAATACCATAAGTACAAATGAAAAACTGTCAAAAAAACAAATGTCAAAAATTTACTAGATAAAATCCCTAAAACACAAAACCTGAAAACCAAACCTGTCAGATAAAATGTCTAAAGTAAAAGGCTAAAACAAAATCTTGATGATTAAAATCTTCAAATAAATTTATCCAAATTGTTTAAGTATTAAAAGTGTGTATAGTTAAAAACTCTTGAAAGGTATTAATAAATTTATAACATGAAATATACATAAATACCATGCCAATTCTCCAAAAATATGAAGGCTGATAATCAATATTTTCAAGAATTTACACTAATTTATAAAAGAGAAACACAAAAATAAGGTTAGAATATGAAAAAAATGGGTCCCTTCCTTTTCTATAGAAGGAGGGGGTATTGTATATAACAAATTGTTTACTATTTCTACATAGACAAATGTGTCAAATGTTGGTTGAATATTTTGTCGATTAGCATACTAATAAAAAAAATAGGTCTGATCAGCCAAAGTAGGAAGATTAGTCATCCAAATGTGTAGGTTTACCATATCAGAAGGGGAATAATCTCTCCTCTCATCAAGGGGAGGCTCCCTATAGATAAGCTATATATATATATATATATATATATATAGAAAATAATACTCAGGGGTAGGAAAAACCATCCATCTCTCTTTTTTCAGAGATGATGTGTGTGGATCAAAGGAAAAACTCAAGGGAAATGACAGACAGTACTCCTCTTCTTTCAGAAGTACTATTCAACAAACCACAAGAATACTCCTAGTAGTAACAGCAAAATGTAACAAAGGATGTAATAACTAGCAAATTGAGATGCAACACAAAGACTCCACCTAAATTGCTCAAGAGTAAGATACGAAGGACAATGAGGGCACAAATTCATCCCAAATTCCTTTACATATAAATGAAAAGAAAACACACTAAAGGCAATTATGGGGGCACTAAGTCTCTCCACACTTGACTCTTCAGGACACCTTCTTGAGTGTTGTCACTAATTTTGCTTGTTAAATTAAAGGAATAGAAGATATATTAAGGAAAAAGACATAATAATAGTTTCCTCAGCAACAAAGATATTACAACACAAAGTCTAAAAAACCACTTGCTTTCTTATTCCAATAAAAAAATATGATAAACAAATTGAGCTCAAAGTCTCAGAAGTGTCTTTCAATTTGGGCAGAGTTTTGTTCTGATTGTCAAAAAAGAGATACATTTACAATAGAAGAGAGTCCCTTATATAGCCTCTTCAAGAAGGACTTGGGAATAGTAACACATCATGTTGCATTGGAATCTGTTAAGAAGACAAGCTGGAACTTAGGGGCATTTTACCCATTTGATTTTATCAATGTAGGGAAATAAGTCATGCTTATTAAAAGTTTGCAACTTTCAATGTCCATCTGGAAATTTTATCTTACCTTCATCATTCCTCCTTTTTTTGTTAATTAAATTGGGTCTTGGATTCAGTTTTCTATTCTATTCCTTCCTCACTTTCTACTAGTCTTGGCCTTGAATTCTATGAATGCATTCTAGTCTATAGGTTCAAAGGATCAATGGCTATTTCTTTGTCTTGAATTTTATGTCTTCGAATGCATCACCCCTTGGTCCTCTTTCAGCATTTCTATTTGTCACTTTCCCAGATTGAACTTGCCCTTTCAGGCCTTAAAAAATGACCCACTTTGGGTGTCGGGAAGAGGCCCCCATAAGGGTATCTACCCTTTGGGCAGTCTTTGAATGGCCTTCGAGCTTCCTCGGGTGACCCTTCAACTTCAAGGAAGTATTCTTCAAATTGGCAGTTGAGAGTCCCCCGCAAGGGCACCTGCCCTTTGGGGTCCTTTGGTGGCCTTTCACAAATTCCTACAGGTATTTTTGCCAGACTTTTCCCCAGGTAAATTCCTGTGAACAAATTGTCCACAAAAATTTCCTGTAGACAAAAAGTTTGCAAAAAGTGTTCCATTTGCCATATACATGAATTCTTTTAGGATTTACTCCCCTGACTTCTCATAAATCTTTCAGACTTTTTTTTTTGAAGGAATTCCTTTAGACAAATTTTGAAGGAATTGTGTCTTAGACTTGCCTTAGTCTTTTTGAAAATGACCCTTCTGAAGGGTATTTTCATTAACCAAGTGCCCTCCACAAAGGCACTTGTCCTTCGAGAGGATATTTGAACTTTTACATTGAATCACTCCTTTTGAACCAAGTTGTTGAACCACTTTGTTGAACCAAGGCTTTGAACCTCTTCATTGAACCAAGGCTTTGAACCAACTGTTGAACCATTTGATTGAACCACTTGGTTGAACCAAAATGGTTTAAGCTGATGAACCCTTTGTTTAAACCAACTGTTGAACCTCTTCATGAAACCAATCAGTTAAACCAAGATTTAAACCAAAATAGTTCAATCCAATGGTTTAATTTAATGAACCAAGTCGATGAACTGCTCCATTGAACCACGAGATGTTGAACCTCTTCATTGAACCAAGAATTTGAACCCAAATGGTTCAAGCCGATGGTTCATTTGATTCAACTAAAGTGATGAACTAACCATTGAACCAAAAGACATTAAACCAAGTTTTGGTTCAATAGTTCAAACAAAGCCTTGAACCGACTGACAAACCATTTAATTGAACCAAAGGATGAACCAATCCCAAAAATGACCAAGTGTTAGAAACTAATTCTTTTGGTTGAACCTACCTGTAGAAGCCTTTGAACCTGTAGAATTGAACATGCCTGTAGAAATCATTGAAATCAAGTTTGTAGTTTTCTTTAACTTTGAAAGAGTCCTTAGATTTTAACCTATAAATCCATTAAACTTGACTTGTAAAGTTTGTAGATTTCCTCTTCCTACTGAGTCTGTAGATTCAAGCCTACAGAGTCCGTAGATTCAAGCCTATAGAGTCTGTAGATTTAATCCTATAGAGTCTGTAGACTTTTGAGAAGCTTGAAAAATGATGAATTTGAATGCCCAAGACAAATTTTGAAAAGGGAAGAAACAATTTTGGTCTGTAGGACCAAAATAGTTCAAATGTTGTTCCAAAAATGAGTGATATTTTTAGGAAACAACAGTTGGCTCTAGTTAGGGAACTTCTATCAATTACAAAAAGAATTTAAGGGAGTAGAATCCATAATCTCTAGTGTCTTCATGTGTACCATTGGGTTACAAAGTCATGTTACCCCAAAATGAAAGGCATCAAGAAAGGAAACAAACAAAATAAAATAAAATTAAAAACTGTACAAATATACATATATATAGATGCAATGATCTGATACTTCAAGAATTGAAGTGTTTCATATGCTGCCCATTATGAGGCAGATAAAAGAGTGTGCCATCTTGATATTTTAGTAGAAATCTATTTTCACCAATGTGCTGATGAATTATAAATGGGCCTCTCCAAAGGGAGTCAAACTTTCCATGCATCCCCTTTGGTTCTCTCCTTTTCTCCCACAGCAGGACTTGATCCCCAATTTAGAAATCATGATTTTTGGCCTTCTGGTCAAAGAGTTTCTTTACCAGGATTTAAAGAGCAGCAATTATGTCCACCACCATGGTTCTCTGTTCTTCTAACTCACTCAAACACATGATTCTTTTATCAAGAGAACTTTCATATGTCTGATCTTCAATTGCCTTTGCCAATTTCAAGGCTGGCAATTCTAAGGTGATTGGTATCTCAACATTGATACCAAAAAGAAGTTGAAAAGGAGACATACCAATTTCCCTCTTTGGTGTGATTCTATCTACCTATAGAGCATCAACCAATGCTTTGTGCCATGTCCTTTGATTTTCATCTGCTAGCTTCTTGATGATAGTTACCAAGTTCTTATTGCTGGATTCAGCTTGTCCATTCCCTTGTGGAAAATAATAAGAAGAGTGAGAGAGTATAATTCCATAATGGAAACATAATTATGTAATCCCCTAAGAAGTGAAACAAGCTACATTATCATTAACAATTTTAATTAGAACTCCAAACCTAGAAATGATATTCTCTTTGAGGAAGTTGCATACAACTTCTAAAGTAGCATGCTTAGTTTGGATTGCTTCTACCCACTTAGTGAAATAGTCAGTTGCTATAAGGACATAATCATGCCCAACACTTCAAGATGGGTTTCTTTTCCTAATAAAATCAAGTCCTGATTGCTGGAAAGGCTCTTCTATAATCACTAGCTTGAGAGGCATAGCAGCTAACTTGGGTCTTCCAACAAATTGCTAACAGAGTTCACATTTTCTCACCCACTTATGTTCATCTTAGAAAAGAGTTGGCCAGTAATACCTAGCTCACAGAATCTTGTGAGTAGTCACAACCACAGGCTAGATTGTGGAAAGATTTCAAAAGCTGGCTTTATTTCTCTTTGTCTACACAGTAAAGGAATACTCCATATATGTTTCTCTTGTACAAGCTGTTGTCCCAAAAGACAAAATTGGTAGCTTTCAACTTGATAGTCCTCCTTTCTTTGTAATAAAAATGAGTAGGACATTCACCATAAATAAAGAAATGAGCGATATTTGAATACCACTCATTGGTAGTGGAGACAAAAAGGACTGTTGATGGTTCTTCCACTTCAGTTTCTTCACGCTGTGTGTCTTCTGGCTTATTATCAATAAATAATTGGCATAGGCCTTTACCCTTGACCAGCTTTATCGGCTTGATGTATAGATCAAACTCTTGGATCTTTGAAATCTAATTACCTCTTTTTGTGCCAAACTCCTACTGAGTTAATATAGACTTGACTGTAGTGTCAGGCACTAAGGCAATAGTGTGTGAATTCAAAATATAGAAGCATAAATGTTTGACTACTTTCACCAAGGCATAAGCATGCTTCTCTATATTTGAATACTTCATCTCATGGGTTTTGAGAGCAAAACTCATGAAAGAGATAGGAGATTCCATACCTTCCTTGTCCTGTTGAACAAGAATTAATGAAAGAGTGTGTTCAGACGCATAGCTATATATGATTAAATCTTTATTGTAATTTGGGCAAACCAAATTAGGGGCATGAGCAATGGCAGTTTTGATATCCTAAAATGTTGATTTATCTTTTTTAGTCTAGCTAAAGATGGTCTTCCCTTTCATCATGTTCATAATGTGTCTAGTCTTCTCAGCAAATTTAGGGATGAACCTCCATAAGAAATTCACCTTTTCGAAGAAAGAATGAACAACATTTTTACTTGTAGGCAAATCAAAATTTTGAATAGACTTGAATCTATCTGAGTCAATCTTTATGCCTTCTTTTGACACAATGTGTCCAAGGATTTTCCCTTCTATTACTCCAAAAATAGACTTTTTAGGATTTAAGGAAATCCCATTCTGGTGGCAGCGCTCTAGCACTTGTTGTAAGTGGCATACATGATCAGATCGACACTTTGAAAAGACAGTAAAGTCATCAAGGTATACCACTATGAATTTACCAATCTCATCTTTGAAATCCAAATCCATTTCTCTCTGAAAGGTAGCACCAACATTTATTAAACCAAAAGGCATTCTTCTATATGTAAATGTACCCCAAGGTGTGGTGAATGCAGTCTTGTGTTGGTCTACTTTAACAAATTCAACTTGATTATAACCTGAGAAGCCATCCAGCATTGATAACATC
Organism: Torreya grandis; assembly: GCA_037957365.1. NCBI lineage: Eukaryota > Viridiplantae > Streptophyta > Pinopsida > Cupressales > Taxaceae > Torreya > Torreya grandis. Next base: position 2,073,479 of record JARHVA010002672.1, read on the forward strand.
TCTGCACCTATCATTGTTTGAAGCACTTGATCCATGATTGGCAAAGGATAATTATCTTTCAAAGATGCTTGATTTAGATTCCTGAAATCTACACAAATGCAAATTTCACCATTCTTCTTCCTTACAGGCACTATGTTTGCAATCCATGTAGAATGATGGATTGGGAAGATGATTCTAGCGTTTAACATTTTTTGTATCTCAGGCAGAATAGTACCTAATATTTTTGGATTATACTATCTAGATTTTTGCTTGTATGTCATTAAGTCAGCCTTGAGAGGAATGTTATTGTATATTTCATCTGGTCTGAGAGACTTCAAGTATTCATAAGAATATGCTAAGACATCCATGTATTGACAAATTAAAGAGGTGAACTTGAATCTTTCTTTAGGGGTGCATCACTTACCAATATTGACCATCTTGGAATTTTCTTTAGTAGTCAGATTCACTTGATCAAATCTCTAAGAGAAACTCAAGTTTATTTGCTATTATTTTATGAATCTATCATGCTTGTCAAATAGCTTTTCAAGAGAAACTAGGCCTTTGGGAATTTTGTTTCCTTTTAGCTGTAAGAATTCTTCATTTATATCTGAACTAGATTTAGAGACAGATTCATTCTTCTGAGACTTACTGCCTTCAAAACATAGTTGTTCAAAATTATCTTTTCATTTTGGGAAGGCAATGATTTGATGATCATCATTGAATACTTGCCAATGATCAGCATTGTCAAGAACACTTGGTCTATAGACCAGCTCAATGGTATATCTGTCTTCTTTGAAATCTAAATGAGGAACTAAGAGAGTTCCTAAAATAGCAAGTGCATCAGCTCTATCATTAGACTCTTTGGGTATAGCAAAAATGTTGAAAGCATCAAAGTTTTCAATTTGGTCCCAAACCAAGTTACGGTAGTGATGTAATCTTTCATTCTTAGTTTGGTATAAGTTCTTCACTTGACAAACTACTAATTCAGCATCCTCTTTGGCATGAAGAAACTTGATACCTTTGTCTTGAGCAGCCTTCATGCCAAGCAGTAGAGATTCGTATTCAATTGTATTGTTAGTGTTGCTAAACTGTAATTTGTAAGATGAAGGGAACATATCTCCTTGAGGAGATATCAAAACAATCCTAGCTCTTGAATCGGTAGAGGAACAACTACCATTAAATTCTAAAGTCCATATCTCATCTGATACTAATTCTTCTTTAGACTTTCCTTCATCAGAGATGGAGGATCCTTCTTGGTCTGTACTGTAGCCTAATAATTTTTATACTATTCTAGTTGAATTGATTTCTGAGTTGACCCTTTCAAGAATTATATCAGATGTTTCATGCACTTCATCTGTAGACAAAAAATAGTTACCCATACCTATAGATTCAAAAAGGATTTGAGCTTTAAGGGCTGATGTCTGGGTGACCACATATTTTGCTTCCTTTTCAAGGAACAACCTCTTCATTATGCCTTGGACAGGGATCCTTGCCTCAGATAGATCCATGCTTAGTTCTCTTCCCACATCCTTTCAAAAAATTCATCCAATCAAAATGTCATAGGATGCTGGGATGCCAACCATTAAGACAGTCATCTTGATTCTCTTGTTTGGAAAGACTGCAAATACAAACTGGGCATCTTTAATTTGCCCCAGCAATGGTACTTGCTTATTTTCCATGGAGAAACATCTCCCAAATGTCTTAGTTAGTGTGAGACCAAGAGACTCAGCTACTTTAGCAGGCATGACATTATTAGATGTGCTTGAGTCTATAATACAATTACTCAGCTTGTGGCCATTAATTAATAGGGAAACATAGAAAGGTTTTATTTTTTCAAGAACAGCTAGGAGAGTAATGACTAGATTATTTAGAATAGGTGTGTTTTTTAGAGAATCAAGAATTACCTTTTTAGCTTTTTGTCCTACAGGAACGGTTTGGTTTTTGACATATTGGACCAACTTATTTAATTGATCAGGATTGGATTGTAAATATTCAAACTCAGACATTTATATTTTTGTCTTTTTGACATGATCTATTATGTCAAATGGCTAAATTGGACTAGGTACAGAGAAAGGTACTTCAACTTTTTGAGTTTTAGGAGGGATGGGAGATGGGCTGGTTTGTGAATTTGAATTAGAAGCAGAAGGAAAAATTGATGTATTTGATTTTTGGGTGATTACTGGATCCTTTGATTGAAAAGGCAGAGTGGTTCCACGCTTAGCAATCATGACTGCTAGCTACGATTGCTCCTCTATCTTCTCTTTATCAATTTGCTAGACTGATTGGTTCTTGGATCTGGTAAACACTGCATATGATCCATCAAAATCTTCTCCTTTGCTTCCAGGTTCATCTTGATAGTTTAGGAAACCAATGTCAGAGTCACTAGCTGATTCTTCTTGATTATCTTCAAGGAGATCAACCTCATTTTCTTGATTTAATTCAGGCTGGAAAGAGAATTCTAATTCTACTTCAAGATATCCCATTACTGAATTGGTTAGAGGAGTTTCCAGGGCAAGTTTCCCTTGTGGGGGAGGAAGGCAATTCTGTTGCCCTTGATTCCTGATAGCATTACCCTGATAAGACTAGTTTGGGAATGTCCTTCTATATGAAGGAGCAAAAGACATTCCTTGAGCCATTTGCTTTTTGAGAGCAAGCAACTCATTTTCTAATTTCTACACCATTGGATCTATGGTGCTTGTAGATGTATATTCAGAAGATGATGAAGCTCTATTTACATTTGGATCTCTTCTTATCTTCCCTACTAAGATGAGATCATCTTCTACTTCAGTGGTCAAATGTTGAGCTACAACAAGATCTATTTGACCAGTACGTCTCAAGAGAAAACTTACTTCAGGTAACTAAGAATTAATGAAAAATTATTTGAGATTCTCAGTGGTAGGTTGAGCTATTACTGGAATTCTATTTCTCAAATTTTCAAATTTGGCTATGAAGTCTCTCATAGGCTCATAAGGCTCTTTCTTCATCTATGTAAGTTGAGCCAAAAGTGCATGTGCATCTTCTATAGGTTTGAATCTACTTCAAACTTATCTTTGAGAGTATTCCAATCAGTTATTGGCCAAGCTTGTATATGATAAAACCATCTGCAGCAGTACCTTGTAGTGTCTCCATAAAAAGCTTGACTGCCACATCTTCAAATTCTACTCTGATTACTCCATAAGCTATGCTGAAGACTGTAATGTGTTCATCAAGATGAACTTTCCCATCACCATAGAATTTGGGGAAATTCTTTCTTGAACTACATGGAAGCTCATGTAGAGGTGGAGTAAGATTGAGAGGACCAAAAGCATTACCCCAATGGCCTTGAACTACCATTGTAGGATTATGAAAAGGAGGGATAACAAATTTGAGAGGGGTAATTATTGGCAAAGCTTTATCAATAGTAAAAGTAGATATTTCATCCGGCAATGGAGATCTGACTTTAGTAGGAGGAAAACTCTTGGTTCATTGGAGACAAGATGGTGAAAGAAATAGATCAAAATCACTTTGTTGTACCAAATCGAATATAGGGTCAATGATACCTTTAACCCTTCCTTTTCTAGAGAAGGAGGGGGTATTGGATATAAAAATTGTTTACTATTTCTACATAGACAAATGTGTCAAATGTTGGTTGAATATTTTATCAATCAACATACTAATAAACAAAATAGGTATGATCAGCCAAAGTAGGAAGATTAGTTGTCCAAATGTGTAGGTTTACCACATCAGATGGGGACTGATCTCTCCTCTCATCAAGGGGAGGTTCCCTATAGATAAGTTATATATATATATATATATATATATATATATATATATATATATATATATATATATATATATATATACTCAGGGGTAGGACAAACCATCCATCTCTCTTTTTTCAGAGATGATGCATGTGGATGAAAGGAAAAACTCAAGGGAAATGACAGATAGTACTCCTCTTCTTTCATAAGTACTATTTAGCAAAACACAAGAATACTCCTGGTAGTAATAGCAAAATGTAGCAAAGGATGTAATAACCAACAAATCAAGATGCAACACAAAGTCTCCACCTAAATTTCTCAAGAGTAAGATACGAAGGACAATGAGGGAACAAAGTCATCCCAAAGTCCTTTACATAAAAGTGAAAAGAAAACACACTAAATGCAATTATGGGGGCATAAAGTCTCTCCACACTTGACTCTTCAGGACACCTTGACTGCTGTCACTAATTCTGCTTGTTGAATTAAAGGAATAGAAGATATATTAAGGAAAAAGGCATAAGAATAGTTTCCTCAAAAACAAAGATATTATAGCACAAAGTCTAAAAAACCACTTGCTTTCTTATTCCAATACAAAATATGATAAACAAATTGAGCTCAAAGTCTCAGAAGTGTCTTTAAATTTGGGCAGAGTTTCGTTCTGATTGTCAAAAAAGAGATACATTTATAATAAAAGAGAGTCCATTATATAGCCTCTTCAAGGACTCAGGAATAGTAACAAATCATGTTGCATTAGAATTTGTTAAGAAGATAGGCTAGAACTTAGGAGCATTTTAACCATTTGATTTTATCAATGCAGGGAAACAAGTCATGCTTATTGAAAGTTTGTAACTTGCAATGTCCATCTGGCGATCTGATCTTACTTTCATCATTCCTCCTTTTTTGGTTAATTGAATCAAGTCATAGATTCAATTTGCTATTTTGTTCCTTTCTCACTTTCTACTGGTCTTGGTCTTGAAGTCTGTGAATGCATTCTGGTCTATAGGTTCAAAGGATCAATGGCTATTTTATTGTCTTGAATTTGACGTCTTTGGGCGCGTCACCCCTTGGTCCTCTTTCGGATTTTTTATTTGGCACTTTCACAGATTGAACTTGCCCTTTCAAGCCTTAAGAAATGACCCACTTTTGGTGTCGGTAAGAGCCCCCCACAAGGGTATCTACCCTTTGAGTGGTCTTTGAATGGCCTTCAGGCTTCTTCAGGCGACCCTTCAGCTTCAGGGAAGTACTCTTCAAATTGGCAGCTGAGAATCCCCCGCAAGGGCACCTACCCTTTAGGGTCCTTTGGTGGCCTTTCACAAATTCCTGCAGGTATTTTCCCTAGGCTTTTCCTTGGGCAAATTCTCATGGAAAATTCCTATGGACAAATTCCTATAGACAAAAAGTCCACAGAAATTGTTCCATTTGCCATATACGTGAATTCCTTCAGGATTTACTCCCATGACTTCTCAGAATTCTTTCAAACTTTTTGTCTGAAGGAATTCCTTCAGATAAAAAGTATGAAGGAATTGTGCCTTAGACTTGCCTTATTATTTTTGAAAATGACCCTTTCGAAGGGTATTTTTGTTGACCAAGTGCCCTTCGCAAGGGCACTTGTCCTTCGAGAGGATCTTTGAACTTTTACATTGAATCGCTCCTTTTGAACCAAGTTGTTGAACCACTCTGTTGAACCAAGGATTTGAATCTCTTCATTAAACCAAGGATTTGAACCAACTGTTGAACATTTGATTGAACCACTTGGTTGAACCAAAATGGTTCAAGTCGATGAACCCTTTGTTTGAACCAACCATTGAACCTCTTCGTTGAACCAATCGATTGAACCAAGCTTTGAACCAAAATGGTTCAAGCTGATGGTTCAAGCCAATGGTTTAATTGAATGAACCAAGTTGATGAACTTCTCCATTGAACCACAAGACATTGAACCTCTTCATTGAACTAAGAATTTGAACCAAAATGGTTCAAGTTGATGGTTCATTTGATTGAACTGAAGTGATGAACTAATCGTTGAACCAAAAGACATTGAACCAAGTTTTGGATCATTGGTTTAAACAAATCCTTGAAATGACTGATGAACCATTTGATTGAACCAAAGGATGAACCAATCCTAAAAATGACCAAGTGTTAGAAATTTATTCTTTTGGTTGAACCCGCCTGCAGAAGCCTTTGAACCTGTAGAATTGAACTTGCCTATAGAATCCGTAGAAACCAAGTCTGTAGTTTTCTCTAACCTTGAAAGAGTCCATAGATTTTAACCTATAAATCCCATTGAACTTGACCTACAAAGTTCATAGATTTCCTCTTCCTATTGAGTCCATAGATTCAAGCCTACAGAGTCCGTAGATTCAAGCCTGCAGAGTTTGTAGATTTAAACCTGCAGAGTTCGTAGATTTTTGAGAACCTTGAAAAATGAGGAATTTGAATGCCCAAGACAAATTTTGAAAAGGGAAGAGACAATTTTAGTCTGTAGGACCAAAATATTTCAAATGTTGTCCCAAAAATGAGTGATATTTTTGGGAGACAACATCAAACACAGTGGATAATACACAAGTGTCATCTAACCCAGACCAAAGTGGTTTAACTTCACAAACAACTAGCCCATAATAAGTTTCTTTAGTTAACACCATGAGTGATTAAAAAAATAAGGGGGAAGGAAATTATACCTCCCAACCACAAAAATATACCTCTAATCCTCAACCAACTACTTCTGTAATCACACAACCCCAAGGATTAAGTAGTCAAGCCCAAACTAGTGCATTGCCTTAAACTAATGTGATGAATGTTTCTCTACGACAATAGGTGATGAATAACATTAAAAAACAATAGACACAATCCAATATACTAACACAATAGAGGAAAAACATCCCACCTCCTCAACATGGGTAGCTAATGTTTTAGCTCTATGTGATAATGTAGCAGATAAAAATGTAGTAGTAAAAATGTGGTGATAAAAATGTAGTATAACAAAAACATCGTGAGGAAAAAACATAATGAGGAAAAATGTAGTGGTATTCATAGTGTTGCAAAAATATCAAAAGGAGCATAGTTGGGACATTTTAGTGATTATCACATTATCTATTTATTATGTAGTTCATTTTAGTGATAGTAGTTAACATTGCATGGTGGAAAAGTAATGTAATAAATTTACAAGCAAATTAATAGAGGAAAATTTGATTTCATGAGTTTGGACCTTTGTTTGAAAGTTTTGTTATCTTTTGTGTCAGTGCATTTTTTACTATGTTTTTTTTTCCTACAATGTTTTATCCTCACTACATTCTATCCTCGCTATGTTTTTAACTGCTATGCTTTTGTATACTATTTTTTTATGGATGTTAATGTTCCACCTCATCAGGTAGTGGTAAATACATCTCTTAAATTATAAACAAATATGTTATTACAATCACAAATGTTGTTAAATCAGTAATATATGTCCATTAGTCGATAAAAAATATTGAATAACCAACAAGCATCTACTTTACAATGAGTTTTCAAGAAACTAATAGGTATTATTGTTTAACAAGTACCAATTAGGTAGAAATTTCCTTTCATTCCAAATGTGCCATGAATTCATTGATAGGGCATTGCTTCACAAAAATTTCCCCTTATTTAGCCATATGTGATTAGTCAACAACAAGTCCCTATTCAATCATAGTAGGCAAAATACTTCATTCAAAGCCATATCCTTCCATCTCAGCCATAATTCCCTCAACACTAGGCCTATATACCAAACTCAAATAAGAATATCACACCACAATGCATGAAATTTTAGAAAACACATCCCAATCTACATATGCATATTCCTATCCAATTCCCCAACCAAACCAACATTCCATATTAAACCATTCCTCTATTATACCCTGATCAAGGTAATCCACCTTTGACTACCTACCCTCCACCTTAGGCCAATGTTCCATCCAATTTCTTGGATGGAATAAATTCAACAAATAAAGGATGTCATTACCACCATTCAAGATACAAATTAGACCAAGAATTTTAAGTTGGATGACATGTGTTCCTATCCATTTAACATAGATTATTCACAAATACCATTTCATCTAAAGTACTAACCACCTAAGTTTGACACATACAAGGGTAAAGGAGACCATAAGACCCATTTAACTGGATTCTTTTTTCTTTCTAGCCATTTTATTACAATGACATATACCTCCTACTTTTTTTTCCTTAGAGTCTATTAGGTTAGGTTTTGGAGTGGTTCTTGAAATTACCAAATAACTAGTATATGATTTTGATGACCTTTCAACAAAGTTTGTGTAGCATTTCTCTTAAAATCTCAACCATGATATTTCATTGGTATGTTTGACTCAAGCCAAACAAAAGGTTGGTGAAAGTTTCACAATCTATCTATAGTGATATAGATCACTTTCTAGCCTCTTCACCCATAACTTATCAGAGAAATAATTAAACACTATGTTTACCAAAAATTTGCTCAATGGGATATCTTACCATTTGGAGCTAAAGTGTGCACACACTTTCATGGAGATCATCAACAAAGGTTTACTAATTGAAAATGCCCTTCTTAACAAAAGGATTATCAAGCATACCTCATTTAACTAAAACTAGGATCAAAACCAAGGAAATGACCAAAGTTAGAACTAAAACCAAGTCAAAGCATAAGTGTCAGTGCCAGCTCAGGCCAATAATTATGAAAATTCCAAGTAATACAATATAAAAAATAAAGTTTTTGTAAATGGAGTAATTGAGTCATGACATGTCCAAATTGTACAAACACCATCTATTCAATCAATGTTGTAAATTCAAAATATTCCTCACTAATAACCTATTCATAATGTCCAGCCTTTGTAGTAGCCTAGACCAACTCAATAAGCACAACAACCTTTGCCTTTTCAAACCCCTCCTCTTAGGATAAATGTACTTATTCATCAAATCTTTAGTGACCTTAGAAAGACCATTGAATCCATGTTTCTCAAGTTAGTCATTACTTATCAGATTAGTTAGTTAATTTTAAAGCATTATCTTGAGGATATTCCTTATCCAAATTGGTATGGATGAAATGAATTATGTGAATACAATCAGGTTAATGGACATAATTTATGCCATTGTGTGTAGATCAAGAATTTGATTGAAAATATGTTGGAAAATATGGAGATGAAGTTGGGTAATATAACATCTACATCTAATCAAAACCTAGGTATTTATCAAAACCCTTTTCCACAACATAATAATAACCAACAATAGAAACAACCAAGTCCAGAACAATAACAATAACAACACTATCAATAGTTGAGACAACAACAATAATATCAATAGCATCAACAACAACATCAACCAAATATATAGATCCAAGGATAGAATGATACTAATATCTAATAGACTTACCATATAATTATACATGACTACAACAAAGTTGTAGGACATATTGTTAGAGGTCACATTTTTACCATTTCCATCAATCCAGGACCAAGTGCTAACCAACTAGGACCATTGATAATAAATTCCAATCAACCAACCTATGCTAGTGATCCTTCCTTGACCTGGTACTACATACATGCATCCCATCAAGTAGGGATTATTACTTTTGGACCTTATACCAATAACTCATCCTTGCCCCATGACCACAAATAAGTGCACTAACAATTGAGACTTATCTTATTTTGCCCCTCACGACCATCATTTACTATCAACCATGGTCCTATCTCTAATCCTAATTATGCAATCACAACTTGACAGTCAAATATTACCATCCTAGGCCCACAACCATGTACCATTGTACCTATCCATCCCACTATTTTGGCTAGGAACAAGATGTATACCGATGTGTTTGAAAATACATTTGATATTATGCAATAGGTTTAGAAGACACCCACACAAATTTCCATTTTAGGTTTTTTGTGTATGTCTACCATACATAAGAACATCTTAACAGAGTTCTTAAGCAAATCACAACCTCCCAATGATATATCCCTAGACAAATTCTATGATTTGGTTGAACATCTAGCCACAAGCCAACAATTAACCTTCAACCAAAGTGATATGTCATCCCTTGGCCCTCTCCATAATAATCCATTGTACATTAAATTTGTCATAATGTATCACAAAGTGAAGCACATCCTCATAGACAATAGATCAGGCCTAAATATTATGTCTCTAAATCTCAACAAGCATATCAAATACATAATAACTGATCTCTTATCAAAAAAGATCATAATCAAGGCCTATGCTAATGAAAAGTAGGAATCACAAGACACCATCAGCTTTCTAAGTATCATTGGGCCTTTGACCCATGATACATTATGCCATGTGTTAGACCTAGATTTGTCATACAATTTGCTCTTGGGTAAACCTTGGATACATGAAATTCTTGCAATCTCTTCAACATTATATTAGTGTCTCAAGTTATCTCATTATGGCATGAAGGTCACTATCAATGGAAATTTACATCTTTACAAACATTTTAAACATTTGAAGGATGAGAACAAAAGCTATAATTATGATTTTGGCTTATATCTATTTCCCAAAAAGGACAAGGGGAAATAAATTCTTGTTGATTTTCCAGAGGCCAATTACATTGACCCAGACAACCTTGATTCATCTTCCCATATATCAGCTCCTAAAATGTCCAATCACTTTACCATAATAGCTAATGTCCAAGGAGAATATTTGACCCATATACATTCCACATTTCCAATCTTCCACATAATCCCAAGTCCTATGGAAGACTTAAATCCAAACCACCATGTCTAGAATGATAATGAAAAGGAAAAGGCAAATTGCATAGTCTAGCTCCTATCATTTTCATACTGACCACTTAGTAATAACAAGACCCACTTGAAAATGATGAATCTTGGTTATACAATGAAAAATTGGCTAATTTTTACAAAAATTCCAAATTCCTCATTCCAAATATATTATATAAAATCATGCCTATAAAAGTAGAGGCCTCAAGCCAAATCAATAGGGAACACTTCTAAAAATCTCCATAACATGATACAAAATAACCTATGGTCTTGGATTTAAACTACCTAGGGGTGATCCAACATATCTTATTCATGTTCCAATGCCAACAACTAGTGATGATAATGTTGGCAATAAAGTAGAGTTTGATCACAACCTTTACAAAGAACTAGTCAATACCAATATGTTTGACACCCATACCATTTATACTCTTACCTCAAGTAACCAATGGAATATGATTCCTCTATATCACCTTTAACTTATATAATTAGACCAATAATAATACATAGTGCTTGTATATGAGTTTGAGAATGATGAGGCCTTTTGAAATTTTCTAGGCCTAAGAGATAATGTTTTATTGGGAGACCACAAACAAGGGTTATATATATATATATATATATATATATATATATATATATATATATATCAAAATGGATCTTGTGAACACCCTTAGCCATAAAAAATTAAGTAAAACATTTAGGTCCCAAATTGAAAACCTCTTTAAGGCACTTTCGGACTAGGGTAAAAGTAAAGAGAAATGCCAGTCTTCTAGTGAAAACCTATTTTTGTCACCATTAGATGGGGGTGTTCAACCTTGCTAAAAAATAGCTTAAGAGACCACTAAAAATGAACCTACCTATGGGTGTGAGTTCAATTATAAATAACATCATGCCTTTGACCAAATAATTAAGAGTTCCCAATAATGTTTTTCACATGTCCATTTATACCATTAGAAAATTTTAATTTGTCTTGCTTAGGAGAACTTGAAGAGCCAGTCCAAATAGAGGACTTTGTCATTACAAGCCAATTTAAATATTTTCCAACCATTATGGAATATGGTTAAACACTTCTTGTTTAGGACACTATATAAGTGAACATCGAGAATCTAGATGACCCAAAATGGATCAAATTAGGTGCATCCCTCAATGAGGAGGAACATGACATCTTTATAACCCTTTTGAGGGAATTTATTGACATAATTTCTTGGGCCTATTCAAACATGTCATATTTGGACCCCACTTTGGTTTTAAATCACCTTATTGTACATCTTGATGCCAAACCCGTAAAGCATAAATTGGAAAAAATACAACCTCACATTAATATATTAGTAAAGAAAGAGTTATAAAAACTCTTATATGGGAGATGTATTCAACTGATCAACTACTCAAAGTGGATCTCAAATGTTGTGCCAATCAATAAGAAGATAGAAGGAATTAAAATCTACATTGATTTTAGAGATATAAACAAGGATTTCCCCAAGGATGACTTTCTTCTGCCAAACATTGATATGACAATTGAATCCAAATTTGGGTAGGAAATGCTTTCACTAATGGATGGATTTTTAGGATACAACCAGATCTGGATTGCACTAGAAGACCAACATAAAACAATGTTCACCACTTCATGGGGAACATTCTATTATCAAGTTATGTCATTTGGTCTCAAGAATTCTTGGGACACATACCAAAGAGCCATGACCATCATATTTCATGATATGATGCATGACATTGTTGAAGACTATGTTGATGACATATTGGGTAAATCAAAGACCAGGGTCAACCACCCAACTACATTATGAAAGATATTTGAGAGGATGCATGAATACAAGGTCATACTCAATCCTAATAAGTGTTTTTTTAGTATCACTTTAGGTAAATTTATTTGCTTCATTATATCTTGTAGAGACATTGAAGTTGATCAGCCAATGTACAAGCCATTACTAAGATGTCACCACCTTCTAATTTGAATTAGCTTCGTAGTTTAAATGGAAAGATTTAGTTTATCAGATGCTTCATTTCTTAATTAGCCAATAAATGTAATCCAATTACATACTAAACAAGGATGTAAAATTTCATTGGGGTGAATAATGTCAGAAAGCTTTTTAGCATTTAAAGGACTATATTACAAATCCACCTATTTTGTTACCACCTATACTAGGAAAGTTATTCCTTCTATATCTATCTGCCATAAACAAATACATAGGGGGAATTTTATCACAACATGATGATAATGTAGAATAATATGATGTGTAATATCTATGCCATACACCTGTATATGAATACAATTATATGCCCATAGAAAAATCCAATTTATCTATGGTCTTTGTCGCTCAAAAATTATGATATTTCATGTTAAATAACAAGACCATAAATATTTCAAAAGTCAATCTACTCAAGTATCTACTATCCAAGATAGCTTTACAAGATTGCATGTCTAAATGGATCATGATTCTAAGTTATTTTAAGATAGAATACATAAAAAAAATCTATCAAGGGATAAGTACTTGTAGATCATCTTATGGAAGCTTCCTTTAAAGATACAAAACCTCTAACTTTTTAATTACCAGATGAGTCCATTATGACCATCATTGAAACACCTTTTGAGGAGTAGTACTGAAAGCTATATTTTGATGAATATTCACCACACATGGATTAGGGGAAGTCTTATTATTTATTGTACCATAGGGGGATCTCATCCCTAAATCATTATATATCATCTTTTCTTATACTAACAACATGGATGAATATGAATCAATTATTGTAGGGATTTGTCAGGCATTACAATGGAATATTCAACATCTCAAAGTTTATGGTGATTCTTAGTTAATAATCATTCATGTTATAGACCAATTTTAGACCAAATATAACAAGGTTTTACCATACAAGGCCTTGGTTAACACTCTCAAACAATAAATTATTAATGTATAATTTGATCACATACTAAGGGCTAGTAATCAAACAACATATGCCATGGCCACCATTGGCTCTTTGATTCATCATACCAACAAGGTAAAATAATATCAATTCCTCATTAAAAATATTCTAGTGCCATATCATGAACCTTCAACCATCATAATGATCTATGATATTGTTAGTCCTAGCTCTATATGGTATTCACATGTTTATACCTACCTAATGTACCATATTATTGCACCAGACCTATCCCACAAACAAATCAAGGCCTTTACCCACCAAGCAACATGATATACCTTACTTAGACAAACCCTTTACTATTATAGCTTTGATGGAACTCTGATTCATTATTTAACTTCTGAAAAATCAACATTAGTGTTATGGGAAGCTCATGAAGGAGTATGTTGAGCCCACACTAGCAAGGCCATCTTATTCAAAAATCTCTTATGTATTGGGTATTATTGGCAAGGATGGATGTAGATGTAATTGTTTACATCCAAATATGTGATAAATGTCAAAGGAATGCTAATCTAATTCATGCCCTAACCAAAACACTCAAAACAATGCTTACACCATGGCCATTTACTACATGGGGCCTCAATCTCATTGGAAATATTAACCCAACCTCATATAATGGCCATAAACATATCCCTACCACTACTAAATATTTCACTAAGTGGGTTGAAGCTATAACCCTCACTTTCCTTATTGGAAAAAAATTTCCATACTCATCTTTAACCATCTCATCTACTACTATGGTACTCCATTTTACATTATATTTGACAATGGTAGATCATTTAAAAATAAGGATGTCAAATCATTGTGTCAAGTATAACATCACTCAACATTTTTCTACCACCTATAACCCATAAGGTAATGGCTAAGAAGAAGTGTCTAAAAAAACCATTTTTAACATCCTTAAAAATATTTTCAATGATGTTGGCCATAATTAACACCTACAAATATTTTATACCCTTTGCACATACTACACTAATTACCATACCACAACTATAGCCACTCTATTTTTCTTAGTTTATGAAACTGAGGCCATTCTTCCCATTGAGATATAATTACCTTCATTACACATTTCACTAATACTTGTTCTAGATGATGAAGCTTATCGAGTAGATCACTTGCAAGAATTGGAGTTACTTGATGAAAACTACATGGCCATAGTCAATAGATGGCAAGTATATCAAAAAAAACTTTTTGGCCACTATAACAGGTGAGTCAAATACAAAAAAATTAAACTTGGTGATCTTGTTCTCAAAGAAAACCAATAGAATGCCATAGCCAAGAAAAAACACATGGTCAAGTTCAACCCCAACTAGATAGGTGCATACATCATTATTATAAATTATGGATCTAGAGCATAAATTCTTACTACACCAGAAGAATATGAACTTGATGGGTTGATGAATATTATACACCTCAAGAGTTACTTCACTTGAGAGACCTAAAATACTATCTACGAAGCTCATCTCCATTATACCATAATATTGACATTCTTCTTTGTACCATATTTTTATATCATATATTATTATATAGTACCTTTCCTATCAACCAAAGTTATTTTAATGATCCCTACCCAACCCCTTTGACCTTGGTTTCATTCCATTAGTTGTTTTAGTAATAAGATTCAGATCAAGTTTCAACCGTTATCTCAGTATTCTAAATAGAGGACATATTTTGGAGAAATATGATAGTGGTTTGGCAATTACATCATTCATTTCTTGTTTCATTTCATTTGAAGGTTTCCTAATTATAATAAACTTTAGGAAAATCAGAGGGCCACCTTCATGCTACTAATTATAAATACATATGGGAAAATTAGTATCATTGACCTATGTCATTATTTCCTAATTATAACCACTTATGTGAAAATTAATAATAACACCTTTTTCATGCCTTGAAGTACCACATTTCCATTCCTATGTTGTATTGTGACATTTGCCTACTATGCCTGGTTTATGATTTTGCTTCTACTTTGTCATATTCCTTTGTTGTAAGGAAAAACTATAGTGACTTGAGGTCCCATCCTAGGACTATATAGGCAGTGATATATTCACATTGAGGTCAGCTCATTCACCCTTTACCACACTCATAATTTTGAGAGCACCCTTAAGTTTCAATACTCTCACTATTTTGTGAGCTTGGACCATTTAATATCTCATCATTCTCTATAGAGTTGGGATAGTTTGAAAATGATCTAAAAAATACCAAAACTATTCCAAATCAACCATTTATTTACCTTAAGGATTTTGGGAACCCTATCTATTTCATAAGAAACCACTTGTCATTTAGTTTCCCCATCCTTACTAGCCTACCATCCCATTCTCTCACTATTTTGTGAGACCATTCCCATAATCCTATACAACATCAATCATGTTTTCCTTTTCATCATTTTATCCTATCCCATTTCCTGGGAGAACTATATTTGGCCTAAAGTTTATGTTGAACCTTGCATCAATGGAACTATGTAGGCATTGTCTACTTTCCTAGGGCATCTTGAGTCATCTCAACCATCCCCTTCCATTTTCTTCTATTCCCCTAATCTGCTTATTTTTTTTGTTATCTCCTATAGTCTAGGGGTAATATTCATCATATTATTTGTTCTTTATTTGAGCTAATGTTGTGATTAACCATTTTTTGTGTTTTTTTATTTATTTATATTGGTGTTTTTTTTTTTTGTTTTTTTTTTCCTATATATTTGATTTTATTATTGTGCCTTGATTCAATTTATGTGCATTCATTGGGTGATTCTTTGTGCATTATTATTAACTCTATCCATATTCATACATCAACATTGCCATTATGGTTTTTATCATTGGTTCATTATTTTCAATTTTATATTGGATCATGTTTTATTCCTAATAAATATTTTGGCTAAGTTCAAATGGTGTTTCATATCATGATACCTACTATCATGTACTAGAGCAAAAATCAACTCAAGAAGTATTACAAACAATGTAACCATAATACTACTCCTTGGCACCTGAAAAATTCCTCATCTACCCAAATCATACCACAATATAGAGTAACTAAATAATGATATAATTTCAATCCTTGATAGTTAGGATGTGCATCTCCATACTAGTAGGTTGCCTAAATTCATCTTTCTCCTTTGTACCAGTTTTCCATGATTAGGGTACCAATGATTATAACCACCTTTAATAAAATTATTGTATCTCATCCCACTTGTGCTTTCAAATTATTCTAACCATATTTGATAAAATCATTTTGTATCATCCCACCCATGGACCAATAATTATAACTGCCTATGGGTATATCATTATGTCTCAGTCCCTTTAAAGGTTAATTACTATAACTACCTTTGGGTAAATCTTATCTTTATTCTAACCACTTTTGGGAAAACCATTATCTTTATCCACCCAAATGGGGCATGTTTTTATTCTACCAATGATTATAACTGCCTACAAGTAAATCATTATTTTTCCTTTCATTATTATAATTGTCTTTGGGAAAATCATTCTCTTGTTACCCTAATCCTCTTTTTAATGATTCTAAACACCTTTGGGAAAATCATTACCTTTTTTAATCCACTTATGCCAATTATTATAACCACCTATGGGTAAATCATCCTATTTATTTGCCTAACTAGGGCAGCTCCATATGTCATTAATTATAATCACCTATGGGCAAATCAGTCTTTTCCACCCCATTTTATCATTTTGGTCTCATCATTTCCTTCTTTTTAGGGCTCGATCATTGACCCGCTTTTCCAATAACTCCCTCAAGGGGGAATATATAGTTCATCTATTGCCATTAAATTAGTAGGCATACAAGACTTTTTCTTTTTTTTTTGAGAATATGTTACTATGCCTATATATTGTAATTCCTTCCCAAATAGGGGAAAACTGTAGACACCTAAAATTTGCCATAACTAGATTCCACCAAAATTTCAAACTAATTATTACTAACTATTGCAAATTAGGCCTAGTAATTACTAAAAATCATAAATTTTATTATGCATCATTCATCAAAAGCTCAAAATCATGTTGAGATATCCTTAGTTAGGGTATTCTACCATATGGAACAATAAATTCTCATGGATTCATTCCTAATCACCTCATGGCATCACAACTATCAATTTATCATAGGGACCTATTAAGTGGGACACTCACATACTTAAGTCAAATCTTGAAAGAGCTAAAAGGCTAATCTAAATCAATTAACAAGCTAAACAAGATTAATTCCTAGTTAAATTACCCACTTGAATTTAATGAATACCTAAAAATGGAAATTCAAAAATTCAATATATCCAAGCCTTTCATTATTACCTTTATAAGTTATCAATCTCTTTGAAAATATCTTAAAATATCTAATTTGAGATCCATGTCTAGTAATTGTAAATAATAATTACTTGACAACTATTAACTCTACTAGAGTTATATTTGACTCACTTAGGTTTAGTTTGAACCCATTTCATGCCTAAACTAAACCTTGACTCACCTTGGGTGAGATTTAATTCCTAAGGCTATAAATATAAGGCCATACCTATTTATTTTTAAGTTTCGACATTGTAGAGTTATTTTGTAGGATTTATTCCATAAGACTTATGCAAGTAGTGTTATGATGCCCAAATTTTAATCCAAGAAGTCACGAGCCAAGGTGACAAGGAAAGAAATATCCAAGCAAACTACATTATCAAAGACTTATTGATTCACAAGCCAATTAATCCATTCAAAAAAGACATTTGGAGATCAAAAGAAATATAAAAGAGTTATGTCTTTTATGTTTTTATTGTGATTTGATTTAGTTTTTATTACCTAAGCTCTCCCTAGTGTCTATGCTAGAGGTGTTAAGAATTTAGTGTGTTTATTTCATTGGTTTTATGAGACTAACACAATAATAACATCCCCTCTATGTCAAATTATTAGTTCATAGAACACTAGCCATACTAAAGATACCAGTGTTAACAACAACATTTGAATTGTGGACATAAAAATTTGATGGTTCAAATTCTAAAAATAAATGCAATGTCGAGGTGGAATTGATTAATCTAAAAGTGAAGTATTATCTAGTGGCCTATAATCTATAGTTTAATTGTAATAATAATGTGGTCTAATACTAAGCATTGTTCCATGGTCTCCTTTTCACTGTTAGCAATAAAGTAAAGAATATGAAAGTATTTGGTGACTCCTAATTGGTATTTAGATAGGTGAGAAGCTATTATTATTATAATGATAAATGTTTGTCTAGGTATCACAACAAAATTTGGAACCTAATCAAATACTTTCATTCCTTTAGAATTCAAACACTACCTAGATAGAATAATTATATAGTAGATACATTGGCCACTTTCATGATTACCTTGGAACCCATTATGGATTTGAGAATGAGAAGGTTCTTAGTAGAGCTAGTTTTTATCCCTTTAGTCCTAAATAAAATTAATAATATCCATGTCTTTGATCATGATTGTCATATACTAAAGGTTATCACCAATGTTGAAGTGTTCACAAATCAAATCATTGATGATGATGTTTTAGAAGAATTCAAATTAGATGGGGATGAGATGATGAGCCTGAAGATAAATAGAACTCCTAAAGGATTGATCTCACTTGAGTGATTATTCGATATGGAATATTAGGAAAATAAGGAGTCTATCCCTATCAAAGGTATGTGGCATGAAAAATGAAACCAAGGGGGTGTAAATAAAGTGAATAATGTGTTTTTAGTCACAACTTATACCCTGGAAGAGAAAGAAAATTTTTCATAAAATCTCAAAGAATTTAAGGATGTGATTACATGGAGTTATGAATATATCAAGGTATTAAACACTTCTACTTTGACACATACTATTCCCTTCAAGCCTAGAGTCAAGACATTTAGGCAAAGACAAAGGCATGTGAATCCATTGCTAGAACACTTGATTTTTAAGGAAATACAAAAATTATTGGTAGTAAATATCATCTTCTTGATGAGACATTATAAATAGGTAACAAACCTTTTACTAGTCATGAAAAAGAATGGGGAGATCAAATTATGTGTTGATTTATTTAACCTCAAAAAAGCATCAATACAGGATAACTACCTTTTAGCTTCATTATATGAAGTGTTGTATATTGTAAATGGTGCCCAAATGATGTTATTCCTTGATGGGTATTCAAGATACAATCAAGTGGTGGTCGATTATGAAGATAGAATCAAGAAAAATTTCACTACCATGTGGGTAACCTACATGGACAAAAGAATGAATTTTGGATTGATTAATACAAGAACCACCTTTAAAAGGGTATAAATATTGTATTTTAAGACTTACAGGGAAAGTGAATAGTTATATATATGGATGATCTTATATTATTATCCAAAAGGAGATCAGATCATATAAAAAATGAAGGAAAGTGATTCAAAGATGTAGAGACCATGGGATTTCATTAAATCCCAATAAGTTTATATTCAAGGTAAATGAAAGTAAGTTGTTGGGACACATTATATCTAAGCATATATATATATATATATATATTGATAGAGTAGAGGTAACCTTAAAAATACCATATCCCATCACTAAGAAAGAACTTCAGAGTTTATTTTCTAGAATCAACTTCATAGAAAACTTTATCTCAAGTTTTGATGAGATAATGAAACCACTTAATAATATGCTAAATAAGTATGCCAAGGTTATTTTGAATTATAAATCAAATATGACCTTCATCAAAATCAAGGCCACCATTTTAAAAATGCCTATATTCATCATCTGATACTACATGCAACCCTTCTACATTTACTCCTTTACCTCAAAATATTCTAGATTCAGTGTATTGACACATAAGGAGTTTGGAGATGAAAGGTTGGTTTATTTTATGAGCTTCCCATGTAGTAATGCTTGACTTAGATATTCCAAAATTTATAAATAAATCTTCACTTTGATCAAGGCTATTAAAAAGTTTAGGCATTACATTATATGTAATAAGGTATTTATTATGGTACCTAATCTGCCCATGAAGGCACTAATTATGTAGAATGAATTGGGAGAAAGATAAGGTAAATGGATGACCATAAGATAAGAGTCAAAACTAGAGCTACAATCAATGAAGCTTAATTGAGGGAAACGAATCTAAAAATCCATCATTGAGATACATCACCAAATCATTTTTCAACATTACTCAGTTCATGATATCACAAATAATTATTGGTACACTATATATTCATATATCTAATGAATAATGAGTGTCTAAATCACTTGAACTCCACACAAAATAAGGCCTTGAAACTAAAAAAAATCATTTCATGATCAAAGTAGGTGTTATCTATAGGAGAAATCATGAAGGCATATATTTGAGATTCCTAGATAAAGAAGAAGTAGATATAGTACTCAGAGATTTCCATGGGAAATATAGAATTGAACATGGTTCAAGAAGTACTATTAATCATCAAATACTATGGTTAGGTCATTATTGGCCACATATTTCCAAATATCCTCATCTTTATGTAAGGAATTTCCACACCTATAAAGTTGTTACATCCCATGAATGCACCAAAACTATGCCACTAGTGTCATTCATTGAGGCTCAACCCTTTGCTAAGTGGGGATTAGACTTTGTGGGAGACAGCCATAAGTTCATCCTTATAGTGATAGATGAATTCACTTATTTGACATTCCATAATTACACCACAAATGTAGTCATTCAATTATTGGAGTAATATATTGCTACAAGTTTTGGTATACATACCACACTGATATGTGATAATGACCCTTATTTTTCCACCCTATAATTCCTTGAATGGGTTTATGGTGATCAGGTAAATCTTAAGTTTTATTAATATGATTATCCATAAGGTAATTGGTTGGATGAATCAAAACATAATAATTTGTTGAATGTTATTACTAATATTTTATGAAGAAAACAAAGGGATTGACATAATGTGCTAAAAGTTTTTTTATGGTCAGATACAACTAAGATCAAGTCTTCTTTAGGTACCCCTACCATCTGGTATATGGCCAAGATCATATTTTTCTTACCAATCTGAAGATCACTACCTTATTATTCATAAAAGAATACTTGGGAACTAAGGATCAAATAGAATCCCACCTCTTCAACCTCATGTAGTTAGAAGAGAAATGAGATGCTACCTTGTTAGACTTTAGTAGATGTCAAGAGGTAGTCAAATGCTAGTTTAATAAAAAGGGCCTAAGTGAAGGCCTTTTAGATCTTTCATCTGGTCCTCCTATGGGATAGGGCTCACAAAAAAAAGAAGAAAACATGCAAAATTTAATGAATTATGACACTATACCTATCAAATTTTTGAAATTTGAGGTGAGAATGCATTCCACATAAGGTGTATTACTAGTGAGGATCTCCCATTTCATTTTAATGGACAATTATTCAATCACTAATTTGTAGCTTGAGGGGCTTGGAATCCCTTATAAATAATTTGTCTTTTTCTTTCTTTTTTTTCTTTCCTTCCCCTTTTTTTGAGCTTAGGATTGCTTTTATTTATTTTACATATTCATTGTTGGGTTTGTCCCAACTATTTTTTCCATGTGCTCCCATTTATAATAATAAAATTAAATGAAAGTATATTGTAAATGTAACATGGATGACACTCAAAGAACCTAATCAAAAATTTAATCGAATAACTAGTGTAACTTATTGCTATTTCTTGGTTCATTTATTGAATTCTAAAGGTCAATTATTCATAGCAAAACTTGTGAATTTAGAAAAAACTATCTTCTTGTTCAAATTCACACAAATAACTTAAATAAATATCATAATAAAAATGTATCAATGCTTAAATTCTATTTTTTATTAATCTATCGTGAACTTGTTGATTTCCTTCTACCCACAGTTTGGTCCCCAACCTTCTATGAATGACTTGTGAAATTTCATTTCAAAATAATTTATCTAAAATGTAAAATGTAAAATTATTATTTGAAGGGTGATCTTGGAAACCTCAACCATAGGCTTTTGATCCTTGATGATAGTAGATCAAGGCCTTTAGAAGCGATCAAATTATATCTATCAAGGATATAAATGCCTAGCTAGTAGTATAGCAATTCCGAAGACACTTTCCCCCAAGATAGATTATAAAACATTTTCATTTAGGAGTTATGACTTTATGAATAATTTAATTACTACGTGTGAATGCAAAGGAAATGAATAAATCACTTGATCACACACTTGGATGGTTTTGGATAGGATTTTGGCTTAGTATGTCACTCGTTATTAGATAATTTAGTGCCCTTGAATTATGGATTTTTATAAGTGATAAATTTCAATTAATGATTTTTATTCTTGTGAAATTAGAGGTTATACATTATTGAAATACTCAAGAGTATTTCCTAATAAGATTTGTGATTTGTTTTTGCTTTCACAACATTCCCCATTTTTAGTCTAAAAATGGGGACTCTATTTTTTATTTAAATTCTAGTCTTATACCTTAAGGAGTTCATTGTCGATATTTTTCTAAGTCTGCCTTCCTAAAGTCCATTTTTATAGATGTGAAGATATAAAATTTGAATGTTATTTATTATTTTATCTAAACCTGTAAAATAAATTTTGCATTACGAAAAAACTTGGCATGGAAATTTGTATCCTAGGAAGATTTAATTTCCATACCTAAATTTTCATAAGTCTTATTATGCTTGTTTTTATTTTGAAACACATTTTATAGATTCCTCTTAAACTATTTCACCTTAGGTTTATGAAAATTATCTAACTATTTCAGAGTCTTCTATTACTTTTCCTTAATAATTTTCTTTTGTTTTGGCTTTGATTCAATATAAATAGGTTATAAGTTTCCTCTAATTCTTATTTTACCTTATTTTATTTCATTAACATGGACAAAATCTACATTAAAATGAATTTCTTTCATTAAGTTTTTCTGTATCTTTATTTAATTTCAAAAGACTTAGTTGTTTACTTTTAAATTCTTAGTAGTTTGCTTTTCAAATCAAAGATTTCTGACTCAACTTATTTCTCTTATTCCTACAGGTTCTTAAAATGATCCTAGCACCACATGGAGAATTCTCATAGTTATTGATATCTTCATATTTATCCAAATGGAGTTTTGACACTTAGTTGATTTTACAAAAGGATACCCAATGCCAATGCATCAATCTCTTGGTAGTCCCAAGCTCTTTCATAATAGTTTAAAATAATTTTGACACTTATCCAATTTCATAAAAGTTTCTAGTAGCCATGTGGCACCTTTTCCATTACTTAAAAATACTTATCTTATTTCACAAAAATTCTTAGGGATATGTGGTACTTTTCCTCTTCTTCAAAAAACTTTGTCATTTTAATTTGAACTATTTAACCATTACTTTTTAAATCAAGTTTACTGACTGTGCTTTTTAATATTTTGCCAGTAGGTACTCAAAATAAATCTTGAATATCTTGTTATTCAAAGTGGAAACATTTTTTGATTTCAATATCCTAAATCTATACAAGAAGTTTTTCCAAACTTAGTTGATTTCATAAAAGTTGCCTACAACCATGTGGCACTATTATTATTCTTTAAAAGACTTAGTTGATTTTATTTAAGGTTCCCACTGGGGAAATGACATCAATGATGTTCTGAGATAGTAAGTCAGTGGGATGATGATATGTGTCATAATCATACTACTCTACTATCCTATAGATTTGTGTACTAGTATAATTCCTCCATGCTATTGGGTCAATGAGATGATGCCACATGTCATCATTTACCTCCTATATGATCCCAAATATGTTCATATAAAACATAAAACCTCTAGGAAAGTGGGTGAGCATGATGATGCCACATGGTGAAATCCTATTCCTCTGAAGCTTAGGGTTGGTCTATGCAAGCTAGTGATGATATCAAAGGCCCAAGAAAATGGGTGAGTGAGATGATGCCACAGGGTAAGATCTCATGACATTGTAGCCCTAGTGTGGTCCATGTAAGACTCACATTTTGGCAGATCCCAAGTAAGTGAGATTGTGACTTGTGGTGGAATCTCAATTCATAGTGGAATGAAAATTTAGTATGCACTTCAAGCTTTAACCAATCAATGGGAGGGTGGGGATAAGCCACATGGCATGAACCCCATCACATATAACAACACATTAGCTACATAGCCAATAAGCATGAGTATAAAGTTGATGAATTATATACCTATCAAAACCACCAAAAGGGATAAGAGAGTGATAAAATCCCATATGGCAATGTAATGATAAAATTAAATGTCAAAGTTAAAGATTACCATCATAGATGGGATGCTAAGTGTCAAATTGGGACCCAAAAAAATAATTTATAATTTAATGAAGGAATAGGGAGGAGAAGCCATATGAAAACAACTAGTTAGAGTAAATGACATGTTAACTACATAACTAACAAACCATTAGATTGATTTTGATGGCCTATTTGGTCATAGAAACCACCAAGAGGCATGGATTTAACTACACAAGAATTAGGTGGATGGCTATCCTAATGTAACCTCAATTGAATTCTCTGTATGCATTTATTATTGATTTGGTCTACTATGGTCCTCGATATTTTCATGATGCAATAGAGTGGGATTCACACGTAAAAAATATAAAGTGGGCATGCCACATTGATGATTGTTATAATTTCCACCATAATTAGGTGAATTTTAATTTTAACTTCATTTAAAGCTCTTTAGGCCTACATGTCTATTTAAGATGAACTCTTATTCCATAATAAGAGCTACTCTTTTTGGATTATGAAAAGGAGACATAAAAAACCAAACATTTTATTACTTTCTTAGGGTAATCTCTTCCCTTTTCTTGTTTTAGCTTGTCATTACATAGTTATTTTCCTAGTCTTTAATGATTGTATGAATTTCAAGATATTTTTAATTAAAAGGATAATTTTGATAAATGGAACATTGTTAAGTCTGTATGGTCTTTCTCTACCCATTTTTATGGTAGTGATGCCCTTATTATATATTCTCTCCCTCCTAGACTCTTACACCATCTTTCATTGGCATTGTGCTAAGTCTATTTCAATTTAAAATTGGTCTTTTAGGATTCATTCATTCATATAATTCTAGGTTCACTTAAGTTTATAGTAGGTGATTTATCTCTTTACCATTAATATTTTTCTATTTATTTATAACCAAGTTAATCTAGGAATATAGCAATCTAAATTGATTAGTTCATATTGATTTATTTATAATTGTATCAAAAGGTTTATTATCATTATTACATTGTTGCACTCAATGTCATAATAATTAATAAAGGAAATTAGCTTGTTTTAGCTAATAAATATTAAAATCCTAATTTGTGTTAGATTCTAAACCCTAAAAATATGTCTGAAGTGAAGTACTTGAATCCATTAGTCATAGTTAACAATGTCTCAAATCATTTAATTACACCACTTACATGGAATAGTTCACATTAACCAACTAATTAAAGACCATCATAGCAAGACTTGGTATACTTAGACCTTGGGGAGGTATTTAATTTATAGGATCTCCTTCCTTTCAATATAGGTAAGGGATTAACAACCCCATGCCTAATTATTGGTTGCATGCCATATTTCACATCAACACATTATATAACCTTCAATAACAAGACATAGTTTCCAAAATTCTAGTTGAATGTTGAATTAGACCATTCATCATAAAAATGAAAAATATTAAGGTATATAATGATTATAGTAACACATGGGAAGTGTTAAAACTTTAATTTAATTACAAATACCTATCTTATGATAACATTAATAAAAAATATGGGAGTTTCACATCTTTACACAAGGATCCCCCTCTATTTCTTAATACAATAAAAAAATTATGAGCCTCCTACATCATGACCCTCACATGAATGATGAATATGTTTAAGTCACCAAATTCAAATGATGCTAGAGGGACAACATAAAATTTTATTTTAAACTAACAAACCCTTCCACCTTATATAAATTAGTGAAACCCAAAAACAAAACTGAGAAAAATAACAATGATCAACTCAAGGGTAGGAATGAGTTAAAATATAAAATTGGTTAGTATAAGTATGTTATGAGTCCTAATACTTTAAAAATTATGTTGGTCCCTAAGAAAATAACTTTAGAAATTAAGGAATCAACTCCATAAATTTTCATAAAAAAAGTTTAGGTATATACCTCATACTTCCTATAAAGATGTTGGATTTACTAGTAAACATATTGCATGGGCCATTAAAATTCCCATTGTGATTAAAGGACCTATTGGGGGATGTTGTAATTTTATTGGTGATTACTATAAGTAGGAATAACACATAAAGAAGAAAACATATGTTCTCTTTACATTGTCTTGGATAAAAAACCTATTTAATATGAGTCCACACATATGGAGTTAAAAGGTAATTTATTAAACCTAAAAAATTCTATTTTGTTTACTTTTCCTACACAGCTTCATTTCCCATGATATAGTAAATAATTTTAGATGCAAAATTTAAATTTTTTAATATTATTTGGAGGTTTATTTGCACACTAGGAGGTTTTTCCATATCACATGAATGGTTAGGAAAGATTAAATAGACATAATTGAAAGGGTCATAAAACTAAACCTCTATGTAATTAAACTAGGTTCTTATGATGTACTTTTTTTCATGGATTGGTTGCATCAAAATCAAGAAAGGCTTAATAGTTTCAACAAAACTATCTATTACATTGATGAAAAATATGAACCATGGTATTTAAAGGTACTAGTATTCACATCAATATTCATTTAATAACTGACATGAAATTTTAAAAGGAAATAAAGAAAGGTTTATAATTATATTATTTTTAAATCAATGAGTTATCCAATGAAGAATAAACTAGTGTAAATGATCAACCTTTGATTTTAGATTTCAAATATGTGGTGGTGCAAAACTTTTTTTGAATGCCACTAGTATACAAGTTTAATTTTTAATCAAAAAATTTTTACTCAATCTTCTCGACATCAAAATCACCCTTTGACATGAATATCATATAATTATAATAATTAAAAAATTAAGCTATAGGTGTTTTTATTATTAATACATAGTGCATCTCGTTAGGGAGTAATAATTCTATTTATAAAGGATATATATGGATCATTCTATATATGCATTGAATATCAAATTTTAAACAAGGTTAACATAGAAAATTAGAACCCAATGCCCCATAGTTATTATGATTTTGATCATACAAAGGGTTAATTAATGCTTTCATAGATTTAATTTTGATTTGGGTACCATCATATAAAATTTAAGGATTAATACATTCATAAAAAAATCATAAGAAGGTATGGGAATTATGAATTCACAATGTCATCTTTTGGACTAACAAATACACCTAAAACATTAATAAACATTATAAATAATGTGTTGAGGGACTACATAGACCAATTTTTGGATGTATTTCTTGATGAAATCATGGTATATTTAAATAATATACAAGAACATAAGCACCATCTATGAATAGTGATAAAATGAGTTCTTAAACATAGTTATTTTGAAAGTTGTTTAAATGCTTATTTTTCTAAGACAAAATTAATTATTTTGGTCATGTGATATTCAAGATTGGAATATGTTATGACCCAAAAAATTAAAATACATTAAATATTTACCAACCTGAAATAATGTGCATGGTTTGAGAAGCTTCATAGGTTTGGTTAGGTTCTATATGAGGTTTTTCAAGAACTGATATAAAATAGTTTACCTAGTAAATTTACCAAAACATAAGGGAAAATAATTTTTTTTCATAATTTAATGTGAATTTTTTTTAAAGGTTGAAGTAATTTTTACCATAACAACTATTTTCCTAATTTTGGATCCAAATGGGTAATTTTTTCACTGTGGATTGATGTCTCTAAATAAGTTATAGCTAGTGTGCTGTCCTAAAATGGACATGTGGTATTGTTCAATAAAATAAAAAATGAGACTCATTAAGTTTATTACCTAACACATTATCTATATTTTTTTGTAATAATATAAATAGTAAAAATGTGGATACATTATATAGTGGGAAATAATTTTGTGATAAAATAATATCATAATAGAATTTAAAACATATTCACATAAGATAAATTAAATATTAGACAACAAACATAGCTTAAGTTTTTGGAGGTATAATCACTGGGGGGGTTAATTAGTGATACAAGATATTTAAAAATTTAAATGAAATATTTTCAAACTCTTAATCAATGATCACATGCATTCATAAAGCATACAAGATTTTCATAACAATGAATAAGAAATATGATTCAAAATCATTCACATAGCATACGATGTATGTGGGAAACCCTCTTGGGGAATAAAACCCACTCTCAAGTCTACAAATGTATGGACTAATTTTTCTATAATATGATCACAAACATGAGACATTTTAGTGAAGCAACCAATTCGCAAGAAACACCCACCCCTAACTATGAATAAACACCCACTTGTTCTATATGTTGAACAACCATACAACACCTATGAAATCAATAGCTCCAAAACTATAATTGCATTCTAATCTGATTGTAGAAACAATGTATAACATCTCTCTTTCACACTTTTCACACACACTCAAACTTTCTCATACAAGCAATGCATCTAAAACACCACTTTGGATCTCTCTAGTCTTATTCACTCATCCTCAATCTATTTTTTACTTTAGTCCATCCACTGAGCATACTCCCTCTAATCTCTTTCCTTTGTCTCTATATTTTGTTCTCTAAATTCTTCCACATTTAAGTCTATAAACCATTGCCTTGGTCTCCATTATATATAGAGTCTTCAAGCATATTAACTTCTTGGTCAGCCATAAGACTTGCCTTAACCCTTAAGACATATATCATACTAAGACTTAGCTCAAATAAATATTCATAGGTAAACTATAGAATCTATGGATCACACTTAAGTATCTACACTTTTTAATTATTCCTTAATATCCCTTATATGTCTCATGGAGACCTATTCACCCATTTAACACTCCATCAAGCAAATTAAGAAAAAAAGATCAAATCTCAAATACCTGGGTCCATTCCATATGACCCCTAATACGTATTTAGGAGATTTATCCCATGAAAACACCTTTTTGCCAAACAAAATTTTTCTCAAACATTATTCTATACACAAAAACACCATGAATTAATAAATAGTCAAATTTGAAGCTCCATAACTTTGATTGTACAAACATTCAAACCTTATAACTAGATTCACTAGATGCATCTTGAACTCCTCTACAATTTTAATTTTTACTACATCAATAAATTTATCTTAGATAAAAAATTATATTCCAAAAACTAAGAACTAGTTT
The DNA here is from genome assembly GCA_037957365.1 of Torreya grandis. NCBI lineage: Eukaryota > Viridiplantae > Streptophyta > Pinopsida > Cupressales > Taxaceae > Torreya > Torreya grandis. Next base: position 2,103,024 of record JARHVA010002672.1, read on the forward strand.
TCCTTCACAAATTTAAATAGTTAAATCCAATAGTCATTGAGCAAATGTTAAACATCAAGTGCTTTAACCTCATGTCATGCTTCCTAGTAACTATGGAAAAATATGCAACGTATATCTCCTTTAAATATATCGATTTTTATCTTACAATGCTCACCATTGATCTTAGATCATATCTCCTATGATTGTGCCTCTTGGTAGCTCTATGTGCCTTCTACACATTTAACTTTTGACTTGACCTGCACCATCAATCTCTATTAGTATGAACTCCCGTGAACCATTGATATTATGTCAAGTCAACAAGATAGTGATGCTTGTCACTAGTACATGCAAACTTAGAATCTTTGACATTTTGAATAAATACACACTATTAGATCAAGATCTGGATGATGAATACTCATCATTAGATCAACTAACTAGTGACCTTAGACTTTAATAAAGTTAAACTTGATGGTCTCTGGCCAATCATATTTTACAAGAACAACTTTGAAGGTTTATAACTTGAGCTAGAAAACACTTCAAGAGTCCAAATTTTTAGGGGACCTTCTTGGTACTATAGATAATATTTATATGAAATCCTTTAACCTCAATTGAATTTTTAAGACCCTATATTAAATACATAAACTTGCTAGTTCATTCATATCTACATGATGTGTAGTGATGGTCTGGATAATATTAATCTATAAGATGCTTGTTTCTTATTCTAAATGATCAAGTGACACACCAAAAATTCACCAATACATCTATGGATGCCTCAAAACATCTTTTTTGTCCTTATAGACCTGCATATATGTTATATATCTCCAAACCATCAATCTAATTACTTTTTAATTAATGTATTAGTATAATATGCTCTCTTTGAAATCAATGACAAAAAAACATTAATGAATATGCTCAACAATCTCACCATTTATCATTGATGGTAAAACACCCTCATAATGACTTCATACTCATTCGAACTTCTTAATTTTGATCTTTCTTCCAATTTGACCTTAATGAAAAAGGGTCTCTTCCTTAACATGCCAAAAAAAATTCCTAAATATTATGTATGAATTCAATTAATATTTAATATTCTCATGATACTTACATACTTTTAGGCATATGAAAGAATTGCTTCCCCTTTGACATGCACCAATCTGATCTTGGACATTTCTGATCCTTGGACTTGATAAAATTATCATAGGGCTTAGAAACCTCCCCTTAACATCAAGATAAATCTCATGTCATATTTTCTTTGATATACACCAATATGAAATTGGTATTTTATGATCCTTGGACTTATCTACATACATAAAACACAAGCTCTCTTTATTCATGCATTAAGATTCAATACTTTGTCAAAATAAATGACTTGGTTTGATCAAGTCATCATGTCAATATTCTTGAATTCAAAACTTATAGTAGAAATATTCACACTTATATCATGATTGAAGCATATTCACATATGCTCCCTCTCACATCATGCACATCTTCTTTAAGACACACAAGCTAACTGAGTTAGTTTCCCCTTAGCCAAATATATCTTCAAATGATATTCTTGTCTTACAAATACTTGTCCTTGTCTTGAATAATCAACCTCTTAAACTAGTATCCAACATGATTTAAACTTATCAAAGTCCTTCATCTACAAGATTATCTTTCATAATCTCTTGCTTACCTTTTTTCTTCAAGCTTTGTACTAATTGGTACTTTGATCATTACCTAGAACACACTTGCTTCCACACATGAAAGATGTCTCCTAAGAATCATAGGTAGAGACACCCACCTATCATAGAGGGAATAAATATCCTAAAACTCATGAGATTCCCATATATCCATTATCTCACTTAGCTTGTGGTTCTTCCTCATCTTTATATTGTCTTTGAATGTGTACTCAACCTTATTATTTTCTTTTATCTCAAGATCCTTCTTGATTTACTTGTCCATTTCGGAAGATAAGGCTTGTTCCTTGATCCTTAATCTTGTTCCTTGTTCTATTATGGAAAATAATCCATTTTGAGCCTATTTTTCATTTACTTGCTTAAGCCTCCATTCACTCTGACTCCTCTTCATGTTAGGATTAATATTTGAAGTAGAATACTAAACATTCTTGCATAACCTTGCTATGTGACCTCTCTCATGACATTTGAAATAAATGAGATTTCTCAAATTGTACATACCTTATGATTTAGACATATGATGATTCTTTGTAGTTTCATGAATTCATTCATGTAACTGATCATTTAGTATCCTGATAAAGATATTACAAAACTTTGCAATATGATTAGCTCCTTAACACTTGTAGTAAAAGAGGTTATTATTTCCTTATGAAACTATTGACTATCTTAAGTGATGATGTTCTTCATGCTTCTTATTGTCTTACTCATAATTCCATGCAAATTCATTCTTTGAGGATCTTTGACAATATTTTGACCTATGACCAAACTAATTGTAGGAGTAACAATGATCATTGAAATTTGTATACCTCATAGCATTTGGTTATCTAATATGATTTATCTTCATTTTGCCAAGACCTTCATTCCTTGATTGATGATTGATCTTCAAACTCTGATTGTCCTTGATCACATTAGCTTTTATATTATCTTGAGTTACCTTCTTTTGTTATTCTTTGTATCCAAGACCAGTTATATCACTTACATGCTTTTGAATACTTAGAATATTATCAAGATCATTTGAGCTCATTTCAAATTTCATAAATGACTCCACCTTACAATATGTCTTGTCTAACTCAGCTTTTAATGGCTCAATTTCAATCATATACATTAAGATCTCATCTTCTTTGGTTTTTTGGGCTTGTATACATAGTTTTTAATGGACTATTTAGATGCTTGATAGTATCTTCATTCACTGGTGTCATAATTCAATCTTGCTTAAAACACACTAAATTTTTATTCATAGTCCTTTATTTGTGGCATCATCTTTTTGTTATTTTTCTTTTCAATATTTAGATATTCAATAACATTCATCAATTTATCCTTATAATTTGAATCATAAAATTTATCTTTGCTCATAGCTATATTTAGTTTCATCTACAATGACTCTATCTCTGATTGATACATGACACACTCTTCATCATTATTCTTTACTTTTTCATTAAGATTATAAATCTAAGTTTAAATCTATTGTGTGATCACATCATTCTCCTTGATGTCATTACTTATCCTTCCTTTAAAAAGTCCAGTTTTTTCCTCATAGGATTCGACTAAGGAATATTGTTTTCTATCTTTATTTGTAATTACTTTATTTATTTGTTCCATAGTATGTAGATATTTATCTTCAAGAGTGACTTTATCATCTTCTTCCTCTGAGCTATCTCCACCAAAGAAATATTTACTTAAACAACATTCACCTTCATCATCATTAAGATCCACAAACAATGTCTCCATATCCCCATTATGAAAAGAATCATCACTATCAGATGCGTTTACTTCTTCTATAGATGAGTTAGTGTCTTCTTCATGGTAAAGGCTCTTACTACCTTTGTATGATTCTTTCTTTCCATTTTTCTTATTGAATAACTTTTTGTACTTGCTAGGACCCTCAAATTTCTTGTGTTCATCCTCATGAGATTCCTTATGAGATTCTTTATGTTTAGATTTGTCTATACATAGACATCTAGATATAAAATGACTAACTTTATCATATGAAAAACACTTGAAAGGAAGTTTTTCTTCATACTTACTTGATCTTACATTCAATTTTCTTGCAATCATAGCTTCAAGTTGATCTTCATTAAGATCAAAATCTTTAAGACTTAATTTATTCTTCTTGTCTTTTATTTCCTTGATCTCTTTGAAGGCTACTTCCTTCTTAGGAGGTGTGTCTTCATCAAATCTCATTTCATAGGTAGTAAGGATGCCATGCAGTTCATCCATCTTCAACTGAGTGAGATCATGACTTTCTTATAGAGTAGATAATTTTGAATTAAAATTGAGTGTAAGAGTTATCAATATGTTCTATACTATAGTAACTTCATCAATCACCTCTCCAAGACCTCTGATCATGTTTAATACCTCATCAAACCTTAGAAAATAGGATTCCATAATATATTCTTCCTTCATTTTGAGACCTTCAAATTACCTTTGGTAGGTCTACAACTTAGCTAGTTTTACTTAAGAGTATCCTTCATAGATAATCAATAAATTGACCCAAATTTCCTTGACAGACTTGCAATGGATCAATTTGGTGAAATTAGCCTCATATAGACCACAAATGATAGAATTTATAGATTTTAAATTATTCTCACTTAACTTCTTATCAGCATCACTAGCTGGGGTAGTTGGTGTAGTGTAACCATCCATGATAGATTTACAAATGTCAAATCATAAAGACATGATGTATGTCGTCATCCTTGTACTTAAGAAAGTATAATTTGACCCATTGAAAAAAAATGCTTGTTTTGTAGAGAAACCTTACATCTATTGACTTACCATAATATACCTTGGATCACTATGAAGTGGTTAAACTTATCAAGAAAGTCCTACTTTGATACCAATTATTAGAACTACAATCATTGAGGGGGGTTAACCAGTGATGTAAGATATTTGAAACTTTAATTGCAACACTTTCAAACTCTTAATCAATGATCACATGCATTCATAAAGCATAAAATATGTTCATAGCAATGAATAAGAAATATGATGAAAGATCATTCACATAACAAAAATATCTATGTAGGAAACCCTCTTGGGGAATAAAATCCACTCTCAAGCCTACAAAAACATGAACTAATTGTCCTATAAGATGATCATAAACATGAGACCTTTTAGTGAAGCACCCATTTCACAAGGATTTATGACCCCTAAGTATGAACAAACACCCACTTGTTCTAGATGTCGAGCATCCACACAACACCTATGAAATTAAAAACTCTAGAACTATAATTGTTTTCTAATTTTATTAGATAAATAATGTATAACAGATCTCTTTCACACTTTTCACACACACTCAAACTTTCTCATACAAGTAATGCATCCAAAACACCCTTTTGGATCTCTCCAGTTTTTTTAATTCATCCTCAACCTATTTTGTACTTTAATCCATCCATTGATTACACTCTATCTGATCTCTTTCCTTTGTCTCTATATTTTATTCTCTTAATTCTTCCACATTCAAGTCTAGAAACCATTGCCTTGGTCTCTATTATATATAAATTTTTCATGGATATTAACTTTTTGGTTGGCCATAAGACTTGCCTTAACCCTTAAGACATTTATCATGCTAAGAAATAAATCAAATAAATCCTCATAGGTTGAACATAGCATCTATGGGTCACACTTAAGTAGCCACACCTTTTAATTAGGCCTTAATAGACCTTATAGTTCTCATAAAGATCTATTCACCCATTTAACAGTCCATCAAGAAAATTAAGAACAAATAATCAATTTTAAATACCTAGGTCTACTCCATATGACCCCTAAGATATCTTCAGGTGATGGATCCTACCAAAACACCCTTATACTAGAGCATAGTTTGCTCAAACATTATTTTTTACATAAGAACACCATGAAAAAGTAAATAGTCAAATTTGAAGATCCATAACTTTGATTATAAATATAATCAAACCTTCTAGCTAGATTCAATGGATATGCCTTGAAGTCTTCTACAATTTTTCTTTTAAATACATCAATAAATTCATCCTGGATCAAAATTTATAGCCCAAAAACTTACCACCAATTTTCCTTCACAAATTTAAATATTTAAATTCCAATAGTCACTAAGCAGATGTTAAACATCGAGCACCTTAACCTCATTTTGTGCTTCCTAGAAACTATGTTAAAATACATAATGTCAATCTCCTTTGAGTAACTTGATCTTTATCTTACAACACTCACCATTGATCTTATATTAGAGCTCTCACGATTGTGCCACTTGGTAGCTTTGCATGCCTTCTACACATTTGAATCTTAGCTAAACCTACACCTTCTTTCTCTATCAGTATAAATGCCCATGAACTATTGATCTTATGTCAACTCAGTGAGATAGTGACACTTATCAGCATCATGTGCAATCTTAGAATCTTTGGCATTTTGACTAAATACACACCATTATTTCAATATATGGATGATGAATGCTCACTATTAGATTAATTGACTAGTGACCTCATACTTCAATAAATTTAATATTAATAGTCTCTAGCCCATCATAGTCTATAAGAGCAAATTTGAAGGTTTATAACTTGAGATAGAAAACACTTCAAGTGTCCAAATTTTTAGGGGACCTTTTTGGAACTATAGAAAACATTTCCATGAAATATTTTGACCTTAATTTATTTTTTGAGATGTTGTATTAAATGCATAGACTTGTTGGTTCATTCATATCTACATGACATGAAATGATGGTCTATCTTTTCTTAAGATAGAAGATGCTTGTTTCTTGTTCCAAATGATCAATTGACACACCTGAGATTCACTAAGCCATCTATGGATTCCTCACAACACATGCCTTGTCCTTATAGACATGTATAGGTTATATATATCTCCAAACCATCAATCTGATCATTTTGTCATTAATGCATTAGTATAATATGCTCTCTTTAACATCAATGATAGCCAAATACCAAGGACTATGCTCAACAAGTTTAGCTATGATTACAATGTTGATATGTAATATATCAATGGAAATGAAAATATATTTGCTGATGTCCTTAATAGATAAGCATATGTTACTTCTCTATCCAAATTTTGGTTTGGATAAAATGATTTAGTAAATAAATAACAACTTAAAACCCATTTTACCTAAAATAATGAGTATATGAGGGTGCTAAGATAGGTGAAAGTTAAAATCATTTTTTATTTCAATGTAGATGGAATTTTAATATTTCAAGGTAGTATTTATGTTCCTGCAACAAAAAAATATACATTGAAAGTGTTGGATGATGAACATAATTCACCCTATTATTCATGTATATGTGTGACAAAAATGGTTCAAAAGATGATAATGTACTATTTTTTATGTGGTTTGAAAATTAACACAGTTGATTTTGTCAAAAAATGCCTTGGGTTTACACAAGTGAAGGTTGAAGACTTACACCATGGTGTAAATCTCTATCGACATGATAACCAATAGATAAATGGGATATAGTGTCCATGGAATTTATATTATGTATTCTTAAGTCCTAAAACTACCATGATCCAATTTTGGTTATGGTCGATAAATTTTAAAAAGTGGCTCAATTCACACCTATAAATTTAATGGATGATGGACCCACTCTTGTGGTAATATTTTTTCATGAGACCATATGGATCCATGAAATACTTAAAGAAATAATTTTAAACCAAAATAAGTTGTTTATATCCAATTTTTGGAAAATTTTTACTTATTATTTCAAAACCAAATTTAAATTTAGGTTAACACATCACCTGCAAGTAGAATTAAAGACTAAATTATTCAAGCAAGTAGATAAGGACAAGTTGCACAAGTACACAATGGATCAACCCACTAAGTGGGAATAATATTTTCCTATTGATGAAACTTTATTATGATAATATGTACTATTATTTGGTAAATATTACACATTTTTATGCCTTATCTAGAAAATAAAATAGGACTCTAACTTGGATATCGTGTACTGGATAATATATTTATTCTTAGACTTGAATTTTTGCATGAATATAACAAAAGAAAAAAATTGAAAGAGTCTTTGGATTGGCAGAAGACCTATGCTAATATAAATTAAATTTAATGGTAATTTTAAATTGGAGATAAATTATTTTTAATAGGTTGACTTAGTCAGATATCCATTAACATTTGGTAAGGAAACAAAATTATCTTCTAGATTTGTTAGACCCTTGATGTGATGTAAAAATTAATCTTTTGGCTTACCATCCAACTCTTCATAATTATCTTTTAAATATTTATGATTTTTAAAAAGTTTAGTACTTGATAAATATGATGTTAATATTTCACATGTGATTGATTAACTAAACTTATAAGTAGAAAATAATGAAACTCTTCAATTAGACCTAGTACAAGTGTTCTAATAGTACAATATTAAGCTATATAATAAAAATATACATCTAATGATGATCCAATGGGATCAAAAGAAAATGAGTTCTATGTGGGAGAATAAAAACTTTGTGTATAACACTTATCCTCACTTTTTTTATTAAATCATGAACCCAATGTCATTTTTTTTTGAGGGGGGTAGGGGGTAGATTATTATATCTTTAGATTTTATATGTTTAATTTTATTAGTTAATGTTGGTTGTTAAACATTTGATTACATTTTTTCCATTTTAGTTAAATGAAGATCTTAATGGGAATTATTGTATTAATGAAACTTTATTATTATTTTTTAAATAATTTTATTTCATGTTAAGATTATGAAACTATTGAAATTACATTATTTGTATTATATTCAATTTAAACTCTGATGTTTAAAATATATCTTAAATTTGGAACATATAAATGCTCCCTCTTTTTTTTTTTTTTTTTTTTTTTTAAATTTTAGGTTCATGTGGGATTAATGCTTAAAATATATTTTGAGATCAATCTAGAATAACATGTATTTCATGGGAATTATAAAAAGGTATATTTATGCATATTAAAGTTATGGTTTTTAATTCATTCTCTTAATTTATTTTTTATATGATTGAAATTAAACAAATTCTCTAAAGATTCATTAATAAAATACATATAAATTATCATATTATCAACATTTATTGATCTGAAATTAAATTTAAATTTGAATATGACACCATATAGACACATCAATATATTATTATGTTCACTTTAATATTTTTATGTTACCTTATTAGTCTTAGAGGGAGGGACTATTGTCTTCCCTTTTCATTAACGGGTGATTAAAATTTTCTCTTTTGTCCATTCGAATTGCATTGATTTACTTGCTGGAAAATATGTCCTAACTTTTTCCAGGAGAAACTGTAGGTTTTTTAATAGATCAAATAAAATATATTATTTGAATCACTATGATTGATAAAAAAAATGAGATGTTATGAAATATTTCACTTATGTCAAGGCAATGAGCTATCAACATGATGTAGAAATAATGAATGGTTTTTAATGTTGCATAACCACATACAAACACCATTTTAATCCTCTAAGATATCATTTAATCAAGTTGTGTATTGTCATAAATAATTTCATGTGAAGTTACTCTCTATGGTCTATAGAGCTGACGATGGTGGTGGGAGAAGTATTGGCAAAAATAGAGGCCAAGGCGATGACAATGTAACAACATAATTTATATTTCTTTGCCTATTCCTTGAGTCTTAGAACATGTCCCCAGAAAATGTTGTGTGGGTATTGTGCACCCTACTTTTTTTTCTTCGATAAATGATTTGTAGTGTTACATTATTGCCTCTGATGGATGTATATTTTTTATTAATTTTTTTTGTTCTGTGCATATTGCCTTTGCTTTGCTAACTCTAAATTTGTATTTTGTTTTTAGGGAAAAGTTTACACCCTACTTGGCAAGGAATACAGGTGACCAGAATGTGGTCCACCTACATGTCATGATGATATTCACCTATAATAAAATTTACTATGCTAAAAATAACTTTTGATCTTCACCTATATTACAATCTTCTATGTTGATGATATTCCTTTTACTTGTCTATAGTATTATTTTATACAAGAATCTGATTTGGTGAGGTTTGCAAAAATAGTGCATTAGTAGAGTAGAGGGTGTGGTGGATAGATAGATTTTAGATCTTATTCTACCCCTTTTCCTATATCAAATGAGATAAATATTGGCCTTTCCTCCATTTGAAATGAAAGTATTCTATAACATTACTCTAGAGCTTAAATATGCCATTTGCTATGAAATTGAATGTATATGAAATCCTAATTTATTTCTATTATAAAGTGGCATGAAATCAAGTTTTTCTGGAAGGAAACATTTGTGGTTAGTGCCATGTAGACTTTATAAATTGGTTTGATATACTAGGTAGTCTTCATATTTTTCCATTCTTTCTTTTGTACGGATTTTGGCCTGGTACACTTATTTATTCTTTATTATTATTTTTTTTTCAAGTCTCCTTTTTAGGGTTTATTTAAGATTTTTTAATTTCCTTATGGAAATTTAATAGATTATGCCTATATTGTATGCAGAACCTAAAAATAAAGTTATTTTTCAATGCATCAATGAAATGCTTTTAACTTATTAGGTGGTTTAAAGGGGTTTAGATTCATTAGAGTTTCAACTTTAATGAAAAAGGATTTTAGATTATTCGGTGGTTTGTAGTGATTTATATTCATTCTCAATCCCTTATTATCCATCCCACTCTCACTACACCCCCAAAAACTACTAGAAACTTACATATGGTGGCCCTCCTTTGCTTGACTAGTTAGATAGATATAAGTATTTTATTTTATACCAATAAAGTAAACACTATATGAGATCCTAGCCCTAAATACTTTTCCCTTTTTTCCCAATTTATGGTTTTGTAATGGTTATTCCATGGTTACCAGGGATTTCAATAGGTAGAGATGAGTGGTGTTTATAAGTGATGAGTGTTGACAGTGAATAACATGGAAACTAAATACAGGTTTTTAGGGGAAAATGCCGAAATGGGTTGTGAAAGGGTACATCTCAATAGACAATTAACCCATCCACTAATTATCATGATTCTATTGAATTAGTTGAATTTAGATTACTATGGAATTTTAATATTGTCTCTCCACTACCTGTAGTAGTTAATAATTTTATTTGCATCTTGTAATTTCTTTTTGCATGTAAAGTGTATCGGTGCATTCCCCAATGTTGTGCCTTTCAGTGCATGTTTTTAAATTCTACAAAAAAATATTATTTTATATGGTGTTCTCTAGATTTCAACCACGCCATTGCATATTTCAATCTACCATAATTCTCTTCATCATGACAAATTATATTTTTATCTATTAGATAAATAAATCACTGTAGACCATAATTGTTGAAATTTTTGTGGTTGAAAAAACTACATTCAATAACTATCTCACAAAGATTTATATTTCTTTATTTTTATAGATATTTAATGTGTTTGTCAGGGCCTAATTCTTGAATGGTGCCTTGGATTATAATTCCTAAATCTAAATAATGATACAAAATGCTCTTAGTGAAAATTGCTTTTCTAAGCATTATTTTAGTGGTGGAATTGTGTATTGGCTATTAACAAGCATTGATAATGTGTACATGCTTTTGCCAGTTTTGGTTTAGAAATTCCATATTCATTGTCAAATAGTTCTAGTTATCAATTCCAAATTTCCATCTGACCATAACCAATCATTCAATGCTTAGATAAGGAAGGATAATTGGTTAGCAAAAACTTGGAAATAAGGTGAGACAATCTAGCTATTTTTAGTTACACTTTTAAGGTGAGACAATCTAGCTAAAGGAGATAGTAGGCCCAGTTATTTGGCATCTGTCAACTTTGCATTCAATTATTTATCAAATTTATGAATGGAAACTATTTTTATCCATTTTTAGTTAACCTTTTGTTTTTTTTACATATTTATCAATATCAATCGATGGAAAATTAAGAGACTATGAAATTTGAATTATTTATGTTTTTGAAAAAATATCAGTGAAAGAATGATCATCACATAATAATTGGAAAATAAGTTACTTGAAAAACTATGAAAGATGCAAGAATACATTCTTATTTTAAATTTTTCACTGTTTATTTAAGTTTTTGTATCGTGATTGATTGCTGATATCATATACACTTTTAAACACGTAGATAACACAATAGTAACCATGGTAGTGGAATCTACATCACTATGGGATCTGGAAAAGAAAATACGGGCAAAATCACAATGTTTGTGCTGGTCACCAACACTATTATGATATTAGAATTTTAGGTATCATTTATTTTTATTTTTTGGTACTGATTTAATTCCTTTCTCTAACCTACAATGGTTGGATTTAATACTTGAAACCTATATATTGCGCCACATTTTTAGATGAATTATTCTCCACAAATCAACCCTCCTAATACTCTCCCTTCATTCTAGAATCAAGGCTTTCATATTCTTATTCTGAAGCTATCTCTTATTTGGTGACCAACATTATTATTGGCATGATTTTGGCTGAGATAATATAGACGCTGAGATAACATTATTTTATTTTTTTAATTTAGATTTTTACATGTTCTTATATTCATTTAAAACTTATATATTTTCATGAACTCACATTATGGGCATAAATATTGAACTTTTAGTTAAGTTTACATTAAAAAAAAAGGAATTTATAATTTTCCTTGATCGTTACCTCCATGTTATGAATGGAGGAAAGCTATTATAATGACCATGGGCCTATTTGACCCACAACTAAATAGAGGGAAGTGAATGAAGGTGAAAATGTGATTATAGAGTTTCATCATGTGACCAATTCAACTTATATCACTTTATAGGTAAGTTATTTTCAATTTATAAATTTGTGTTAAGTTTGTTCACATTTAAATTAGATATAATATATTATAATAAATCTATGTTTTTATGTTTCATATTTTAATATATTATATATATTTTAAAGATAATACTATTCAAGGAAGTGGGTTTTATTACTAAGGTTTATCTACATTAATTTTTATTATATTCTAAAAAAATAAGTAATAAATTATGGATTACACTTATTTATGAATTTGTAAATATATATTATTTAAATTTAAGATTTTAATGTTAAAAGTATTGAAAATGTGAAATTTAATACTATACATTTGAAATGGTGTTCAATGCATTAAGGATTATGAATAGGTATATAATTAACTTTTTCAATCGTTTCCCCTCCTTTTTATACCATAACATACATTTACATTTTCTATTATATATTTTACCTCGATCAAAATATTTTATATTTTTAATTAGAAGTTGGGATAAATTAACTAGGTGAATCTTTGAGAAGGATATATATGTGGGAATATACATGGTAAAGTTGTATGAATTGAAAATGAGAAATAAAAAACATGTTGATGAAGTTATTTTGGAAGTTATTATTAATTTTGACTATATAATTTGGCAAGAAGATTTCCTTTGGATGATGTTTGTGATTTTTAGACATATATATTAATGTTTTTGTAAATAAAATAAACAAAATGAACCATAAAAGAGTGGTTAGCTTGGAATTGAAACATAAATTATATATGATATTTTTTAATATCAAACATTGAAATTATGTTAATGTTGTCTTCTAAATGTCATGCCATAGAATTTCATTTATAGACACTTAGATCAAATCATTTATTTCATTTGTTTGTTATGACTTAAATATAAAGATGAAATTATTTTGAACTTTATAAAATTTGATGATGGATAGTAACTTTAATTATGGGTCAAAAGTCTCATTAAAATAGAAAAACTATACCAAAATCTCTAATAAGATAACCCCTAAGGTATCCTCTTTGAGTTTGATGAATCACTTAATTTAAATAATAAGAGATAAATTATATTTATTAATTAAATTGTGTGTGTGTGTGTGTGTGTGTGTGTGTGTGTGTGTGTGTGTGTGTGTGTGTGTGTGTTACAAATAAATATATCAAGCCTTGATCTCATGTCACAGTATAAATTAAAATTCAATAGAAGATCATATTTTCATATAAGTTAGCAAGAACCTTAATTTTAATAAATAAATGACTTTTTTTATGTTATTTGTACGGGTTTTTAAAATCTTAAATGGATTTGTTATGTGGAATTATTAATAGTGAAAAAAGTGAAAAAATGACCTTGGAGTCAATGTTGACAATTAAATCTAGTATTCAATATGTAAATGAATATAATGGTAATTATTATTGAGATATGTTCTAATTTGACAGAGTTGAAGTTTTTATTATTTAAAGATATATAATTATGCATATCATTAATTATTGTGGTTGTTTATATTTTGAACCATGAGGAAATGTTATTTTTTGAAGGTTGTCTTAAGTTAAGTTTCTTAATGGATAATGATTGTTGATATTGTAAAATTTGATAGGAATTAATATGGAAAATATTTATTATAAATGATTCTCCTTTAATTGAAACAAATTGGATGCATTTATTATGAAAGAAATGTTTCATTTATAATTTGTATTTGCTCTTGAAATTGACAAGTTGTTCAAGTAATTTATTAATAATTTTATGAACTCTTTTAGGGATACTTCCTTATGTAGTGAACTTTGTTACTCTTGAATTAAATATAGGATATTGATTGATATAAGTAAATACATGACAAATTATAAAAAAAATTAGATGGAAATACTCTTAGAATTAATGTTGTAAAGTTAAGATAAATATTCTTTTTTTAAATAATAGTATATATAATAAAATACTACATCAATTTAAATTAAGAAATAGAATTTATGTTTTTTAAATTGGATTGAAAATATTATAATTTATTGAGGTTGTATTAGAACTCAAGTGAATCGGTAAGGAAATAAAGGAGACCAATAAAATGAAAATTTTATTGATTGGTCATAAAGAACATTAATGAAGGGATTTTTATTTAGGGTACCTTTTCCAAATAATATGAACTAAAATTTATTTTATAGTATAAAATGGATACAAATTAGCTAAAACTATGAAAAATAAATAGCATATAATATTTATTTAAATAACTAAAATAAATGAGTCTAAAGTATTATTAATAAAATAAACTAATTGATGGGTAAAATTGGGACCTTTATACCTATAATAATAATTTAAAATATAATATATAGTTAGATATCTTTTTATAGATAGAAAATAAAGGGAAGACATTAAATGAATATGACCTAATGATAGCTCAAAGATTAATTAAAAATGGAAAATTAAAGTCCTTAATAAGGCCATTACCTTCTGGTTTATGGGAACTAAGTTATTAGAGTAAACTTGATAATGATAAAATAATATAAAATATAATATTGAATGTATTATCATATACCAATTTTGTGGAAATAAGATGCGAGTATCAAAGATGATCCATTATTGTATCTATGTTATATAATAGAATCATGGAAAATAACATATAATTCCTTAAGATAAAGTTAAAAATTAATAAGGGTAGGGCTAATGTATGACTTCATAGAGTTTATGTGGGATTCAATTATCTCATCACCAAAATCCTTGAAGATATGAATTCATACTTAAATTTCATATGTTAAATTTATTGGGCATGGGAACAATTAAAGAATCATATTTGGTTAAGAAAAAAATATATATTAATTTATCATAATAAGGATGTTTTTTTCATGCGATAATTGGAAAAGGGGATAGAAAATATGGTCGGTCATATGTTTTGATAAAATAATATGATCTTGTTCACTATAAAAGACTGCAATCTTAGTCAATATAAATACCATAGATGTCACAAATAGTTTTAATTGGTCATCATTACACTATTTATCACATCAATAATGTAGGTTTAAAAAATAAGAATGCTTAACACAAAAATTTAAACTTACATAAAATAAATAATGACTTTATTTGTTTGGGAAAATAAAAATAAAATTGTGTCAAATTTTAAAAGTCTCTTAGAATAATTATTGATACTTCTATTCTTCCACCTAGTGTTGCAATCCCCTTCTCAGGTAAATCCTTCTCTTCCCATACAAACTAGGGCTTATATTAATCCTCCTATTACAAATCCAAATAAATATTTGTCTCCAAAATAAAAATACTTTATTTCATCCCTTGGTCTTGGACATAATAAAAATACTTATCTTTCCTCCATTGTAACTAGTGATAATAGTTAAAAAAATGAATCCTACATATATACATACCAATTTAAATCATACACCTGGCCATGTGATGTGGCTTTGATACCAGATGATGTGACCTAAGACCATGAATCTCATTTCTCACATAATTTCAATTTCATATAAAAAATAATCTCCTCACAATATCATGAATATTATCATTAATCAATAATAATTATAAAGGTTTCAACAAAGGTTTACATTACAAGGTCACGCCTTCACACAAGCTTTTCCCAAGCTTAACCCTCACCATAAAAACTTGAGAGGTATAAAGGAATTCCTAAGCCTTTTACCAATTAAAAAATTCATACCTAAGATAAGAATGAATACAATCACACACACACACACACACACACACACACGCACGCACACACACACACACACACACACACACACACACACACACACACACACACACACACACACACACACACACACACACACACACACACACACACACACACACACACACACACACACACACACACACACACACACACACACACACACACACAAACACACACACACACACACACACACACACACACACACACACACACACACACACATATATTAAGGAATCAAAGGAGATAATAAAACACTAAGCCCCACATTTCACACGGAGGGGAAATCATGACAAGGAAGATTGGTCAACACCAACCCCCACCATCCACTTGAGAGAATTATGACAAGAATAAAGAATTAAAATCAAGGAATACCATGCCACATTTCACATGGGAGTAATAATAACAAATAAAAAAGGATCCACTTAAGGAAAATTATGCCACCCTTCATATGGCCTTCACATGACAAGCCAAAAGCAAATGTAGATTCCAATATTAAATAATAAATCTTGTCTTCCACCACTATTAACCTTAAAAAATTGATTTTATTCTCTTTTGACTTATCTCCCATGGAAAATTCTTCCCATTCCACATATACAATCAATAATAGTGCCATGCCACCTCATCAAGGTGAATAGTTCATGTCATATCATCAATGAATAGTGTGCATGAATAGTGTTAGATGAATAGTGTTCTACCACCACATCATTCTCCCTTGATTGAAAATAAATCAACTCCCATAATTTTCCATGATTTTATATGAGCCAATTATTCTAAAAAAAAGGAAAATGTACAATACTCTATTTTTGGGTGATGCAAGATTACACAAACCCCTGGATACTCATGCATCAGACACCCAAGGTATTATAATGTGATATAATGATCACATAGAGGGGGTGAATATTAGAACCACAATTTCAATAATAATGTGGAATTACCTTGGCATACCTTTATAATACACCATGTACACTTGGAGGATACTCTTCTTCCATCTACACTTCTAATTTCTACACACTAGACCTGAAACCATCCTCCTCCTCAAATATCTCATCCATATCCCAATGGATGCATACATGGGATCCAACCCACCATAAACACTACCATTTTTGGTGTTATACCCACCATGAACCATACTAATGGGATCATAAATCCCATCCAAAACTAGCCTCATCTTCCTAAATCCAAACTCACTTTCTTCTTCTATTATCATCCAACCACCTGATAACACATACATTTACAGATCCTCTCCCATATATATAACTAAATACTCTAAAATATCATCATGTGAATATAAATTTGGGAAAACAAAAATTCCCTCAACACCAATTCCTCCATATTCTAATAGCATGTTATCTAGCTCTTCTATAATACTCATGATCTCCTCACCATCCTCTTCCATAATTGGCTGAAAATGAGCCTCCACATGTGCATCTATTTGTAAATAATTATCCTATATTTTTGGAACATAAAAACTAGCCAAATATTCATTAATGGATTCCACCAAATAATCTGTCAATTCATCTCCAACACTTCTAACACCAGGTTCTTCTACATGTACATTTTGTTACACAAAAATCTTCTTCACATTTGAAAATACTTGCATAGTTTTTTCCTCCATTTACAACATTCCATGGATGAAATATTGATCATGCATAATATCCTCATGTGTATTTTCTTTGACATCCACCAAAATCTTTATGTGTTCACTCTCTTTCACTACATCCTCCTCATCCATAGCTTCCTTTAAAGAAGTTTGAAACTCTAGATGGTTGTAATTTCTATCTTCCTTTGCATTCATAATTTCTTTCCCATTATCACATAATGGGTATCAAACATTAGGTTTAGGAATAATAGAATTTTCATCCTCCTTCTGGAGGAATCCATCCCCCATGGGCTACTCACATGATAATTCCTTGTTGTCTTTAATTACAAACATCTTCTTCTCTTGAATCTTATTCTCCATCTTGTCTTCTCTTTTGTCTTCACTCTTCTTCCATGTGGCTATCTCCTTATTCAATATATACATCTTTGTCTTTAGGGATTCCATTATCTCCCACATCAAATCTTCTTCTTCATCTATCTCACATTCTTAAATCCTCTCTACCAATAACTCTAATAATATACTGCATGTCTTTAAACTCTTCTCTAACTCTCTTTTAGGTGGAAATCATCCACTCTTCTTCTCCATATTCACCTACATACCTTCAAAATATAACATACAATAATCTTTCACATTCTCAACTCAATCTCTCTTCTCACATTCCCTACCGAAAATATTTAGAACTTGCTCTGATACCAATTGATGTGGCTCTGATACTATTTGATGTGGAGGAAAATCTCTCTCAATAAATTATATGGAAAAATTGAATCAAGAATTAAGAATTTTAAAAAATTAACATAGGAAGTTTTCTCACACATAAGCTTTCAATTTATTCAATAATGAAAATTACAATAGTTTCAACCTCCAATTTAAATATCCTCCACAATACCATGTTTGAAACCTCCCAAATAATAATATTTTACTTCCAACTACTTTATAAGGGAATAATCTAAACCACTATTAAAATTCAATAAGGATTATCATTCTTTTTAAAAGAACACATAAGCAAAAGGTCACTATTCATGGAAAATTCATCCACCTTCCATCATGAGGGTCAAAGACCAATAAAAAGGAGTGTAATACAAGAATACTTACACCCCATACCCCATTTTGGGTCATCATAACCAAGGTCAAGTCTCCCAAGTGAAAAAATTATCTCTACCCTTTCATGTCTAGTCAAAAAGATAAAGGAGATTCTAATTATGAATAGTGTACCTTATCCCCCATCATCACAAACCTCCAAAAGTTTATTGGTTCCCCTTTTTACCATATTTATTTGTATTCTCATGAAAATTTTTACCCATGACACATAGGCAATCAAAAATATTAGATAACAACAAAAGTGATAATTCAAAATAGTGCCAATTTGGAATAGTTGCAAATAGGGATTACCATGACACTTCACCAAGTGGAACCACATCACTAAGAAACTTCATCGATTGAAATAGTGGTGTTTTTTTCATTATATAGGTATGAAAATAAAATAAGCAAGAGGAGGATTGGTTCAGATGATCAAAGATATATAAGAGCTAAGAAAAGAGATGACACATCTAGCCATAATATTCACCAACATGGGGAGAAGATAAAGAGAATAAGACACATAAGGAGAGACCATTAATTATAAATAACATAAAAAGGAATTTTTTCAAATGGAAGAACCAATATCAATGAAGGAGAGGATGATTAGAGCATTAGAAGTAAGAAATGATAGAGTTAAGATTAAAGTTCCTGACTATGGGGGGAGTTTACAACCAGAGAAGCTGGTTGATTGGCTTAATAACATAAACAATTTATTTAAATATAGAACTATGTTATAAGAAGTGATATGAGAGTAAAATAAATTAATGAAAAGTATAATATTTTTGTTGATGCTAAGAGGAGATCAAAATATTTTGATAAGGGAGATTTAGTGATGGTATATTTGAGTAAAGAGAGATTTCCTATAGGGACCTAAAACAAGCTAAAATATAAGAAGATTGGCCCTTGAAAAATTATGAATAGTACTAATGATAATTCCTATGAATTTATATTTCCAAAAGAGTTTGATATTTCTCCAATATTCAATATTTCAAATTTGTATGATTTCCATGGAGAATTACATGAAGGGAATGATAAAGAAGACATCAATTAGAAGTAACAGATTCCAAAAAACAAGATGGAATGAATAATACAAATTATAGATAATAAGATTGTAGACATAAGGCAAGGAAGCTACAATATGTATTTGGTACAATGGGAAGGATTTCCACCATAAGATAATACTTTGATCACAGAGTGGGAATTGAAGAAGATGGACAAAGAAAAATGGCAAAATTATCATTAGAGCAAGTCACAAGAGTTGAGTTGACTTCAAATAGAGGAGGATGATGTAGCACCACTATTTAAATTAATGAAGTGTCTTAGTGATGTGGCTTCATATGGTAGAGTGTCATGGTGATGTGGTTCCACTTGGTGAAGTGTCATGTTGGTCCCTACTTACAACTATTCCAAATTAGCACTATCCCAAATTGTTATTTTTGTTATTAACTAATATTTTTTATTTATTATGTGTTATGGGTTGAAATTTTCATGAGTAAACAAATAAACAAGGTAAAAATGGTAACCAATCAACTTTTGGAAGTTTGTGATGATGGGGGACAAGATGCACTATTCATAATTGGAATCTTCTTTATCTTTTTGACTAGACATGAAAGGGTGGAGCCAATTTTTTCACTTGAGAGACTTGACCTTGGTTATGATGACCCTATTCCACTCCTTTTTCTTAGTTTTTGACCCTCATGATGGAATGTGGATGAATTTTTCATGAATAGTGATTTTTTGCTTATGTGTTCTTTTAAAAAGGATGATAATCCTTATTGTATTTTCATAGTGGTTTAACTTATTCCCTTGGAAATTAATTTGAATGAAAATATTATTATTTTGAAGGTTTTAAATGTGGTATTGTGGATGAGATTGAAATTGGAGGTTGAAACTATTATAATTTTCATTGTTGAAGAAATTGAAAGCTTATGTGTAAGAAAACTTCATGTGTTTATTTTTACACATTCTTACTTCTTGATTCAAGTTTTCCATAGAATTTATTGAGAGATATTAGCCTCCACATCACCATTTATATATTTATTTTTAATTACAATAAAAACTTGATGATATGTGATTACAACTTTAATAATTATTTAATATATTTAAAAAACCTAACCTTTTGGTTTCATATTATGATATATTACATAACCATTTATCAATGCAAGTTCTTATTCACTCCTTGGATCCTTCATTATAAGTTCATAAATTCAAAAATTATAGTGTAAATGGGGTCCATCACATCATAATGGAGACTATTTTTCATATTTATCTAGTACTTATTGTGATAATTTACTTATGACCAAGATATTTCATATAAGTCTCTTAGTATATGCCTTAAATTGTTTATTACATCATTATTATGGGTTTTTTTTTTGCATAGATTATATGATTTTTACAATATGTTATTATCACACTTTTATATAAAATTTAGTTAAGAAGTCACATTTTTCAAATTGCTCAATTCAAAAAAGGGCTTAATGATCATTTAATTGCTTATGTGATTAAATTATAAATTATCCTTATGAAACATCCCACAAAATTCCTAATAGTGAGATTAAAATTATGATTTAAAATATCTTTCTCTCTCATATAAAGGATGAAGTCATATTTAACACAAAAATATTTTGAGGATATTTTATAAAGATTATGTAAAATTTAGATTAAAATTATAAATTCAAGAGGTTAAAGTATACATTTATTGCTTCCATATTTTCTACCTCTAAATATCAAGTAAAAATAAAATTTATACCTGAGAATTTTGATGCACCCAATTTTAAAAATAAGAGAGAAAAAAATGAAGAAAATTGTTTAAAAAACCCAACAATCAATTTATATTTCTAACTTCACTCTCCAATTTGTAACATTTCCAAACACAACTTATAAAAGTAAATTTTTTTATAAAATCTAACACTATTAATTTAACTTATCAGTATCAATTATATACCACTCAAACATTTCAATTTTTTAATAAATTAATCCTATTTTATGACTATCATCAAAAATTTCAAATATTCAACTAATTGATGCTTCAATATGCCACAAATGATTAAATATCCTATCAATAAAAATAATATTATGATTGAAGGGTATAAATTTATATTGAAAAAATCTATGAAAATGCTTAATCAATGTTTCACATCACCATTTGAGTGCACATGGAATTTTTTTGGATGATCGATAATGGTTATATAAATAGTATTATTAAAATGTCATTTATATCTATTTAATGATATGCTAAATGATATTTATTTATCACGTCTATCATAGTTCACATTTATGATGCCATTTCACTCACACCAATTATTTTGATTATAATACTAGTTATATTTGATCTTATAACACTTCTATTTTTATTTTATATTATTCCATAAACATGGTCATTTAATATATTACTTTTATTTCCATGGATTAATTAAATGAGAGTCATACCCTATACAATACCATTTTAAAAAGTTTTTTCATGATAACATAGTGCATAAACTATACTCTATACATTCATGCATTATTTTATTATCACGATTAGATCACACATGGCATAATGATTGATAATTGTTTTAGTAAGATTTTATTTATATAATTTATATTTAATCAATGTGAAAAATATGATATTTATTTATAATGAATATTATACTTTTCATTTATGATGGAATTTAATGCACACCATTTGGTGATATTAGACTACAAGTTATGCTTGGTCCTATGTATATTATATTTTTGTTTAATTTTAGTCATGATATAGGATTTTATAATATTTTAATTAGATTATCATATATTAATAAAATAAGAGTGATGCCATTTGGACTACACTAGTTTTCTATAGTTTTTACATGATAATGAAGTACATATCATTAATAGAACACCATGTGATCTTGATATACTACTTCTAAGATTACACGTGTGTTAATATAGTAAATATTTTGAATATATAATCATTGAACCTTATGTGATACTAGGTAATATTTAAAAAACATTTATTATTTGTCCTATTACATATTAATCTATGTCAGCACCTCAATCAATTATTTTTCATTCTACATTTTCATCTCCCATACCTCCGCCATCTCATATACAGGTTCCTAAAGCTCCATATCCCATATTTATATCTTTGAGTCCTATAACAATTCATGTGCCAAGATATACATGAAACCTACTACTATTTAATAATTAATAACATTTATTTTATCATGATATATTCTTATATATGATCCCATAGAGTTTATAGAAAAACTCACATCTCATTCTCTACACCATCTACTTGAAAGTTTGAATTTTATTTTCTACTAATCCATTGTGTTATAGAGTATAAGGAACATAATGTTAGTGAACTATTCTTTTAGATTCCAAAAAATAAGAAAACTATTTGATAAATTATTCCTTCACATTATTAATGTGAAGCTTATTTATGCAACTAAAAGATTGATTCTCAACCAAAGCCTTGAAGACATTAAAGTGTGAAAAAACTTCACTCTTGTACTTGAGAAAATAAACCCATGTATGCTTCAATAAATTATCAATGAATGTAATTTCATACTTATCTCCATTAAAAAGAGTATAGAAAAACATCAAGTAATTGTGTATAAAATCAATTGGTGAAGAATCTCTCTTATACATACCCTTAGGAAATGGATCTTGGTGTTGTTTCCCAAATGCACAGTCAGGGAAAACTTCATCAATATAAGAAACTCTAGGAAGACCATCAACCACACCATGATTTATAAATTCATTAAAATATATATAATTTAGATGTCCAAATATCTCATTACAATTCTTACTCTCATAATTTATATGAGAAAATAAGCATGTACCCGTAGAAGAAGTGTCATCAAAAATCTCAAACTAATATAGTAAAAAATAATGATAAACAACACCTTATGCAACAAGTGAACTAGGATCCAATGAGGTTTGAATTTCATCCCCTTGTGGTATGAATTTCACTAAATTTACTTGATAAGATTGACAAATCTAATAAATAAAAAGCAAATAAATAGTGATGTTAATAAAATACAGTGCATCATTGATGCAACCACCATCAAGTTATATGTCACCTTATCCCATTATACAATTAAAATAATAATATCCAAGCTTAATATTAGAAGTATAAATAAAATTAAGAGATATGAAAGACTCCTTATAAGAAGTCACAGGTGAGAAGCACCATAATTTATAAACCAACCATCTATAATAGGTGGTTAATATTTCCTAACAACATTAAGTTATTTTCTATGCTCATAAGGAGGTGAAGTGGAGATAAATATCTTGTGTTTTCTGACTACATCTTCTAAGGCTTGTATTTTCTTCTAACCCCAAGTTTATACATGACCACTCCATTAAAAAAAGAGCATGAAAGGCTAGACTTGTTCTTAAATTTAGAAGACTCTTTGGGTTTAGAGTTATTGTCTTTGGTTATAGTGGCACTTTGAGATGGAGAAGGAGTGATTTTGGGTTTACTTTTTTTAATTTTACATGAACTTAGGATTAAATTATATTAATGCCTTTTGAGAGGATAAAGACTAAAGTTTAGATAATTTTGATTCTTCTCTAGTAAGTCTTTCACAAAATAATTATAAATTAGGAATTTTGAATGTGGCACCACATATATCCATGCTAGATAAAAATTTATAAGAAAATATTTGTAATGGACCTTTGAACTTAGACATAATTAGGTAAACACATTATTTGTGTTTAGTATTCCTTGTACTCCCCTTCAATTGTGTCAACTTGTGCTTGAACTTAGTAGTATAATATAAAATGGATGGAAAATCTTCAAGATTAATAGATATGATCTCTACTTCAAGCTACATGGCTC
>JARHVA010002672.1:2130000-2185000 GCA_037957365.1 Torreya grandis
GTGTGTCAATCTACTAATCTACACTCACAAAATTTCAATTGATTACACATTAAGTGTCTACTTGATAGGACCATTTGAAGGTACTCAACCCTTTTCAAATGCTTTTTACTTCTTAATAAAGTGTAGGTTGAGGTTCATATTTATAAACAAATTCTCAAAAATCCAAGAATAAGTAGATAACCTTAATAATTTAACTTAGATTTGGGCTATTATGCATTTGTTGGCCAATTTTTTCCCACATACGAATGATTTTTCTAGATAGATCAATTTTTTGGAAGTTTCAAGATGGAATGACAAGATGAATAGATTTCCTCATGGAGTGGGTGACCAAATAATGAAGAAGAAGATCAAAATGTCACTTACAATGATTTTGAAACACTTTTAGCAAGATTAAAGTATGTTCCATTGATTTTTGAAAAGCAAGTCTTGAAATAGGTTTATGATTTCAAAATGAAAAAGGTCAGTAAGGTCTCATGGTGTTTAAATAATTTAGGGGAATAAAAGGGATCACATAAAGTATTATATTCTCATTGGAGACTTCTAAAAATACAATAGTTTCTTGCAAAAGTATAGAAGAACTAGACCATCATCAAACATCATGTAAAACTGGACTAATCATCTCAATTGTATATTTTATAAGTATGATCAAGAAGCCTCTCAATCCTAAAGGATCACATGGACATGATGTATTTCATTCCTAGATCATCTTCTAAAAATTCTAGGACTTGATGAGTTATCTATTTCAATTTATAAAACTTTAAATTTAAACTTGCAAAGTGATATGTGTGCACGGGCATCAAGTTTAAGCATCATGAAATATATGTTTGAATTTAAAAATTTTTTATGTTGAACATTGAGATGATAAGTGTCCAAATCTTGGGATCTCAAGTCAATATCCCATGGACAATGAATAATTATGATGTCAATGGGTCCCAAAGATATAATGGTACACATTCACTCATACAACGAAGATCAACAATGTGCATCAAGTCAAAAGGTCAAAGGATATCTAGGGTGAACACACAAATGATAAGTGACATGATTTTAAGAGAAAAATCTAGATCTAAAAGTGAGAATTGACTGATAAAGGAAGTGGGTCCCAAATATCTAACAATACATGTTCACTCATATAAAGCAAATCAATGGAGAGTAATGGGTTAAAATTTAATGGATCTTAAAATCAAATACATGGGTGATTAGTGTCTCTACTACATTAAAATAGTAGAATATCCATGGCTCACATTCATTTGTATAAAATAGAATCAATAGTGCATGTATAAGTTGAGAAATTAGATCTAACAGTGTGTAAGAAAGTTGATTGATAGTTAATATTAAAAGTCAAAAGCTAAGGGACTTTAATGGAGAATAAATGTGACCTAATTTCAAACTAGGTCAAATATTTGAAAGGATGCCATCGAAGGTCAGTTGAGACCTTTGTTGGAGGATCTAGAACATGTAGACTCAACATTATTATGTTTCAACATCATTTGTAATAGTTCCTTAGCTTCCAAATTTTTTGGAAATAGATTATGTCTGTTTATACCTAATATAGTTCAAGAATGATGTTATGTACTCTGTAAGCTCTTTGACATATTGACTATAGGAAAACCAATAATTATATTAGTTTACAATCTATAGAAAATCTATATTCAGGTTAGAGTAGATGCAGACAAAAAAGAGATATGGTGGAGTGTCTCATCCTTTGACATAGTCATAGCTCTAACAAGTAGCCATTAAAAGCAAACATAGTCATGGTTTGCTCAGGTTGATTGAAATAAAGAAGAATCCCAAGATGGAGATCTAGTAGTTGGATAAATTAGCTATAACATTTAATAGATTTTTAGGGTGCCTAAGTGTTTTCTTCATAAATAAGTGTTTTAGGCAAGCTATTGTATTCTAGTGTATTTTTCTTAGATAATGAGAAGATTCAGGGGTTATTAGGACAAATAAAGTGTTAACTTATCAATAAAGAACTAGTGTTGATTTGATCAAATGGTGGTGGAACATTCATCAAAAGGTGGTAGCTCATTAATGATTTATGTACTCATGTTCCCTCTTCTCTCTCCTTTTCTACTATATTACCCATTTTTTCCATTTGTAATCAATTTATTTATTTTTGGAAGAAACTCTCTCTCAATCATGAAGACCAAATATTCTCATTTGATAAGTATAGAACTTGTCAAATTTTGTATGAAAGACTTCTTAAAGCAATAAAGACTTTATTTTCCTATCTCTCCCTATGAATTATGTGTATCAAAAAGTTTGCATGCTGGTATTATGAAGGATAATATTTTATGCCCATTGTCCTTCTTTCTTTCTCATTTTTAGGTGTCTTCAAGTTAGTTGAAGAGTGTTCTTTCTATCATTGATGCACGCTCTTAGTGAGTCTTAGAAGTCCTCATTTCCTTCATTCATTTCTTCATGAACCTAGATTATGAAACACTTATGTGAGTAGATAAGTTTTGTGAGATTGTGTAATAATTATCTTATGCTTCCTCAGTGTTTACTTCATGCTCATGTGAGTTCTCATTTTATTTGGTGCATCACCTTGGTAGCTTTCTTAGGATCCCTTTTCCCCCCTTTCTAACCCTTTTCTCACTAAAAACATTGGTATAAGTGATTCATCAAGAGGAATTTGGCCTTCTCTAGAGGTTTAACCCCACCATAGGTGGTTGTTCTTATAGTATATCTCAATTAGAGAGAGCCTAAAGACCCCTCTCCAAGAGTGTAAATTGATGCTATAATAGTTTCTGACACACTTGATGGGACATAATTCAAAGAATATTGGTCAAAGTTTGATGTTGATTTGATCAATATTGCATTAGTTATAGCTTCCAAGTAGTAGCATCTAGTGACTCCAAAAGAAGATTTAACATTCTGGTAGTAGAGTAGTGACTACATATCATGCCAAAGGTGACTATAAGGTCAAATTATATAGGTATTCCCATTAAATTCATTGAATTTCCTTTAAATTTAGTAAAGAGATTAATGATTTCTAATACACACCCTTATAAAGGTAACTTTGTTCTTAAGTCATTTTCAAGGCCTACCCTCACAAGAAGATATTTATTAAACCCTTTCAATTCCATGTAAGCCCTTAGAGTTTTCCCTTTTATGTATTTTAATTGCTAAAGTCCTATGGAGCTGCCTAAATATGATCCTATTATAGTAACATCTTTTAAAAGTGTCCATTATTTTACTAGAGACCAAGCTATAACCCCTCTAAACACCTCATGGATATATCCATTTTTTACAACATTCATGACATCAATGAGGAAAATGTGGCAATTAGGTTATTAGCCATCTCTTTCAAAAGAAAATCCTTATATTGGTATATAAGACTTGTTGATAATTATATTACATCATGGGATCAATTAGGAGATATATTGTGTAAAATATTTGAAGATAAAAGTGACCATTTGTCACTTGAAAAATAGTTAACCATAATAAAAGGAGCCCATCATGAAGTTATGCAAGACTTTAATACAAGGTTCCAAAAAACATGGGATAGAATCCTAGTGTCAGTTATAACTACCCCTAACTTTACCTTTATTAACTATTTGAAGGCCCTAAATAGTGACATTGGAGTAATGGTCTAGTCTATGAGAGGAAACATAGTTCCAAATGCATATGAGGTGGCAATTAGAGAAGAAAATTATCTGGTATAGGCTGGCAAGATTACACCTAGACCACTAATGCCTTTATTCCCTAAGATCAGACTATTGGTTCCCACTTGTAAACCTCTCACACTCCACATTTGACACTCGAAAGAAAATGGAAAACAAAGATGAAAACCCCAATGATATGTCATTATAGCTAGGGGGTTTGACATCTAGAATGAACTAAATAGAGAAAATGATTGAAAGGCACCTACAGAGGGTATGGTTAACTCCCTACTACTTTTGGATCTACCTTAACCAAGGTGAGAGGACCTATGGCATAACTTGACCATATGGAGAGATTCTACAAATAAACCTCCATGGGAATTATTGGTACAAGGGAACATAAATCTAGTTAGAACACAACCAAACTCACTCACTCTACTCAGGAAGGGTTATCACACATAATGATCAAATTATCTAGGTTAGATACAATCTACTGAAGACACATATAAAAGTTCTTACAACCTTCATCCTAAAGAATTATCAATATCAGGGTCAAATAAAAGATTGTAATGCTAATATTTAAAACACAAGACATAATACATGTTATATAAGCAATATCTTATGCATTTATAGGAAAATAAAAATTATTATATGCAATAAGTATTGTATCATTTGAAGAGTAGGGTAGGGTATGAAAAATTGTTAATTATAAAGAGGAAGGGCATGGTGGTGTGCTAGATATTTTTCAAACAATAGGGTATTTTGAAATATCCATGACATTATCCTTTGTAAAGATGTAGAAAAGAATCAAATGCAAGTTAATGGGAACTACCAAATGATCCCTAAAACCTCAGAGCATATACTGTAACTAAAATTTTAGAACACTTTTCCTTGTCAAATCTATCGACCTAGGGTGCCCTAAAAGGTCATTCAATAACATAATTTCAAGTTAAACTACAAAAAGGGATTTATAACATATATCCATGCTCAAAATGATAACCAATAATGAACACAAACCCAAATATCCAATCAATATAACTCATAAAATATATTACTACACTTCATCAATAAGAAATAGCAAATAACCACAAGCGTTTTCATTAACTTGAAAATAAACCTTACTTACATTAATTTTTCCAAATGTTTCCAAGGGGACAAGAATGGAAAGTTTGCTCTTTTGACAAGGGAGACATAAACATGATCTTAAAGATTGCTAATGTTTGTACATCTACATCCACTTTAGAAAGAAAGAAAAGATATACACAAGGTAATGGATCCCAAAACTTTGAAGAGCTTGGACTTGGATAGTAACAAAGACCAATAAAAACCAACATAATGACCAAATTCTAAATTGAGGAGAAGCCTTCTATTTAACCTTTTTGTACCCATTTAAAATCTAAGAGTGAGGTTTGTAACCTTCAATTACCAAAGTCCCTCCAAGATGGTCCTAGCTATAACAAATCCTTTACCACGTCTAGAATCTTCATGTAACTACAAGGAAAATCATTGTGACAATTTCCTCTACAAGAAATGATGAAGACTTGAAGAAAATATTTTGATATCTTGGCTAGAAATGCATTTCATAGCTAGAAATGTATTTCATATGATTTGAAAGGAGGATATTCATGATGGAGGCAAAACAAACTTTGTGTTTATATGTAACTACCTGAGGATCCCTTTGATCACTTTTTTAGACAACTAGAAACTTCTAAACAATTTCCCTCCCCCTCATGCATGCCATGGAACAAATTGATCTTGTAATGATGGCTAAAGAATATTATGGATCCATGGCCACTTAAATGATCCTCCTTGGAGTGGTTCACCTATAATATCTCTCACATTGGAGTAAATTTGGATGAGTAAAACATGAGAAAATTCAATACTAAGTTTACTTGACCCCTTTACCTTTTCGGCTCCAACTTGCCTTTTCATATTTTACATTTTTCACCTTTTCCCCTTGCAAACTTTGCAATTTTCACGTATTTTTATTTTGAAGTTTCCTTCACATCATCTCCTTTTAATGCATAAATGCATAATTTTTAACTTTTGAACTATTTGAGAAAATCTTAGCCCCTGTTGCAAATTTGTAACTTACAAATTTCCAAGTTACAATTGGCACTTGTAATTCCCTTGGGAAGTTACATTAGGAAAATATTCTAATGATCACATAATGGGTTAATAAATCCATACTAAATTGTAATGCATTGAACATTGAATTTTCC
Source organism: Torreya grandis (assembly GCA_037957365.1). NCBI lineage: Eukaryota > Viridiplantae > Streptophyta > Pinopsida > Cupressales > Taxaceae > Torreya > Torreya grandis. Next base: position 2,135,828 of record JARHVA010002672.1, read on the forward strand.
ATTATATAGGCTTTATTTGAGATCTGTACAAAATCATCAATTACATGAACATAAAGCCCTTCATATTGGCATGCCAAAAACATAATAGTAACCTTAACATGTTGCAAGTTCTTTAAAATCCTCATATTTCTCATGGACCTACCATGCCTCATTTACAATTATGCCTAGTCAACCTACTGTCAGTAGTAAAAGCTCCACTAATTGCATTGCACATGACCCTTGAATATGACATGCATACTTATGTGGCATCACCATGTCACATCTACTCATCCATATATTTGTTTTTTAAAATTATTGTGGCTTAAAATTGACATTTTTACGCCCATCATTTGATGTTTACATGATTTTCAATGATTCTTGTGTGACTTTAAAATTTAAACCCCAATGGATATTTTTCATGGCTTAAATTTGAAGTCTGTGTCCTCATCATTTGACATCCATGTGACCATCAAATTTAAGCCATAATGGATAATTATAAGGCTTAAATTTTACATATGTACACCCATCATTTCATGTCTACATGAACTCCAATATTTGAACCCCAAACACTTAATTACTGAGCCTTACTTTGATGTCCGTACATCAATTAAATTGTTTGTTCAACATGAAAGGCTTGCATCTTGAGATAGCAAAAGCATGAAGGCACCAAATTTGCATGAGATGTTCAGGTCACCCATAATATTAATTGTATGTGATCCTTTGAACATGAGATGATTTTTAGGAAAACTTATAAAATGCATAATTAAACTAACCAATCTATTTTTATATGACATTTTGATGATGGTCTAGTTCATTTAGACTTGTGCTATGAGTTTTTTATATCACTACAAGCTTGAAAATTGTCACATCTATGATTGTCCTATAGTATTAACACTTGGCACATCCATGTTCATCTTGAGTCCCATCAACTATTCAATATTAATCATGTATCATCATATCATCTTGATATATGCTAATACAAAATGTTAGATTGTGATCTACCAGGTCAGATGTGACTGGCTCAAAATTCAACATAAAAAGTAAATAATTTAGATATCAATACATATAGAACTTATTACAAAGACAACCTACTTGGGACATAAATAACTTAGTACAAAGAAACTTAACCTAAGTTTTTCTTGTGAATAAATAAATATGACATAGGATTTAGGACTTTAAACTAATTTCTCAACAAAGGGACCTAATCCAAAACTCAGAAGCTATGGTTTAAAGATAATTCAATAAATAAGAACAACATAATTGTAATAATGCTATCTGTGAGAAGAGATGTTTTATTGATCAAATTTATAGATCCAAACATATGCCTATCTCTAAGAAGAGATGTCTAATTTCCATTTGGGTTACATCTTCATTTATACACATTTTAAAGGTAGGATAAGGATGTGGAAGGTCACCAATCTTGAGGAATATTAAGTGGTTCAACTTCCATGATTTAAAACAATATAGAATTCAAGGAATTACTATTTTTAGAAACATACTATTTTTATACTACACTACTAAAATTAAAATTTGGGGCACTTTCATTTAGTTTTAAAGGGTCAAAATCTACCAAAAAAATATTGGTTCCATCTCATGTAATTACCCTAATTATTATCATTCCAATGGTTCAAATGGGGAGTCAAATGAAGTTATGGTGCAAAAGTTATGGCTCCTAGAATTTTTTCCACCAAATGGGGTAGAACAATCACCGAATTATCACCTAAAATGTTGCTAGGATTAGGACCAAGAACTATTTATACCATGATAATAGGTAAAATGGGACCAAGTGCCATGAGAAATTAAAAGGGACCAAATATGAACTTTTAGACTAAGGTTTGGTCGTGTTAACAAACATGACCAAACCTTAGGATAAAAATTAGACTAAGTCCATGACATTTTAAAAGTGTGCCCACTTAAAATAATCCCACCAAATTTGATTTTAAATAAAAGGTCCTAAGATATGGAAATTGGAAGCTAGGTCTTAAGGTGCTTAGACATGAACTCAACTTGACCTCTGATGAACACTTGAAAACACAAAGTGGGCTAAACAAATTAGGCATCTATGCTTAATAAGGGCTCAATTGCTTTAGTGCAATTTTGGGCACTAATACAGACCATCCCTTATTTATATTCCTCCCCTTTATGTCATTATTCCTATACCTACAATTGATGCCATACCCTCACATAATCAATAAAATGCTTCCACTTGTCAACCTAGTGATTTCAAAGATAAAAAGAACTTTCAAGAGCTTAAGATCATGTTATAATCCTTGGGAAATGAACTGGTGAATGCTAAGAGGAAGAAATATTTTAATAGGCCTTACAAAGCCTCATATAAACCTCAACAACAAGCTTATAAAACAAATAGGCCACCTTAAAAAGGAAATTTCCAAGGACAAGTGCATCCTAACTATGTTAGGAAAATTAACTATAATCTAAACGTTTTAGGCACTTCCAACACTTTGGACCCTATTCAAAATAATATTTCTCAAGAAGATGAGGGAAAAATGTATTGGAATTAGTATTTTGGGAAATCCATTGTTCTAACCACTGATTTCACTCAAGCTTTCAATGATCAATGATAGCAGGCTATTGTGATCTAAGAATTTGACACAAGAGAGGATGGTTAGTATGGGGTTAGTTTCAAAATGAAAATAAAATGAAAGAAACACACTAAATAAAATAACATCTCTAGGCCTAGACACTAGGGAGAGATTAGTTAACAAAATTAATAAAACACACAACTAAAATTCAAAAGAAACCTTCTTTTACCTTCCTTAGATGATCCAAAATGCTTATTATAGTGGCTTACTCAGCTTATGCTCATGAAGTCTTCATCAAAAGAGGCTTGGCTATCTTCTCATCTCATTTAAACCTTGTGGATTTGGATTGGATTGACTTGGAATAAATTTGGTATGGTAACACTAGTTACATGAAGCGTTGTAATCAATTCTACATTATAACTTTGCATAATCATGTCTTAAAATTCATTTGGTGAGGCCTCCTATTTATAGATTTTTAAGAATGTCTAGAATCAACTTGAACCGTCCATATTGAGATTGAGATGTGTGGTTGAGGATTAATTTAATATTTAGAATCAAGTTTTTAATTATCCTCATCATGAAATTGGAATAAGGGGAAACAAAGAGGTATGTAGGACATCATAGAAGACATTGATGAGGTATGGAGGGTATGCATCCTAAAATTTATATCATTAATGGCCTAGAGATGTCTTCCTAAGAAATAAGGTCACCTGATGATGTAGGTATTCAATATTCATTTCCAAAACAATGTATTCAATAAGTTTCTATTGAATTATTAATTATTCCTTGATTTGGATTAATTAGCTCTTAAGTATGTTTAAGCACTTTGTGCATAAATTACTCAAATTAATTAGAATGCCTTGTTATTGGTCCAAAATTTGACTAAATTAGAATTATAAGGTGATGTCAAATGCATTTGATCTACTATCCCATTTAGGATTTTATCAATAGTAAACAACAAAAACACGTATCTTGTGCAAGATATTTGATAGGAAAGAGCAATCCAGAGCACCCAGGTACAAAATTAGCATTTTGACTTGAAATGAATTGATTAAAGTTAGCTTGCCCATAAATTGCATTACCCCATTTAAGGATACCGTATCAAAAACTGGAATTTGAATATGTCAATTTTACATTATTTAGCATGTTTTAGTGTTTTTAAGCCAAATTATGCATTTTGGGTAGAAATTAGCCAAAACCCTGATTGGAGGTTATCAATGGCCAAATTTAGGTGTCTATAGTTTTCCCCTATTTGGGAAGGTGTTGTAATATATAATCACCATAACATCTTCTTAAATAATGAAAAGGTCTTGTATGCCTAAAATTACAATGATGATAAACTAACTGCATGATGCCCCTCGAGGGAATGGTTGGCACAAGTAAGTTAGCAAACAATCCCTCGAAAAGAAAGTAGTGAAACGAGGAGACCAAAAAAATAAAAGATAATCGGGTGAAAACACAATGATGTTGAAAAATTAGTCAAAGTCATTGATAATGCAAGTGGGATGATGTACAATGGTTTGCATAAAGGTGGTTATAAGCATTGTACCCTGCTAGTGGCAATGCGGTATGATAACATAATGATTTACCCAAAGGTGATGATAATCATTGAGAAGATAGAACTGTCCCAGTTAGGATAGACAAACAAGATAACAACATGCCCCTGTATGGGTAGACAAAGTAAAGTGGTGACAACATAATGATTTACCCAAAGGTGGTTATAATCATTAAGAAATGTAGGTGGGATAGTGTGCAATGATTTGTGCATAGGTGGTTATAATCATTGGACCTGAATTATGGAAAACTTGATAAACTTGGATAAGGATGATGATAAAATAACATAGAGGGTAATGATTAATTATAACAACCTACTAGTAGGGAGATACTTATCCAAACTAATAAAGGTTGAAATTGTTTCATGTTTAATTATTCTATTTGGGATATGATTAGGATAAAATCAGGATGTTGATGTTGAGGAGATGCCATCATTATTGAATAGACTTCTTGAATTTGAGGTTTTTTATAGCATGTGTAAGGAGGCATCATGGTATACCATCATGAGGACTTGGCTGAAATATGCATAAGGACTAACTCTCAAAATCCAATACTCAATAGAAAATAATGCACCAATGCTAGAAACCATGATGAACATGTAAACATATGAATATGGATGGATTTGAGTATAAGTGTGGGTAAGTAATCACCCAATGAACACACACGAACCAAATCAAAGAAATAGTGTTGAAAGCAAACAAACAGACACAAACAAAACAACAAAAAAAGAAACACTCAAAAGAAACCATATGAATAGTGCCCCTAGAAAATGGGTGACAACATTAACAAACAAAAAAAATGAGGGAAATAAAAGAAAAGGAAGGGGGTGGCTGAGTTGTCTCCATATGCACTAGGTAAGTGGATGCTGCCTACATAGTTCCATGGATTTAATATCCAATAAAAAACTTCAGGCCTAGTGTAGTTCTCCTAGGGAATCAAAAGAATGTGATGATTAAAATAAATATAATGGATGTGATATAATAAGAGGAATGGTCTTGAAAAATGAAAAGTTCATAAGAGAAAAGGACAAAAAGGATGGGGAAACTAAGTGACAAGTGGTTTTCTTGCAACTTAGTAAGGGTTCCTAAAATCCTTAAGGCAAAGAAGTGGTCAAATGTTTTTGGTTTTTTATAATGATTTTACAAATGTTTTTGAAATTGTTTTGGAGTGTCTCAACTCAATTGAGAATGATGAGACACTAAATGGTTCAAGCTTGTAAAATAGTGAGAGCATTTAAACCAAGATGTCTCACAAAATGGCAAGAGTGTGGCTTAGGTTACCCACAAAATGGTGAGAGCATGGCTTAAGTTGTTCACAAAATGGTGAGACCATGGGGAGAAGGGTGACTGAGCTAACCTCAATAAGTATCAAACACTACCTACATAGTCCTAGAGTAGGACCTCAAGTCAGTGTAGTTCCACCCTTATAGTGAAGTACTTCAACTAGTGTAGCATCAATTTAAACAAAACAAGCACATGGTGAAAAGGCACGACACAACATAAGAAGTGGAAAGTCGATACATCAAGGCTTAATGTTTCCCTTAGTTTTCCCATTGGTGGTTATAACTAAGACACAATAGCATAGATCAATGGTACTAATTTTCCCAAAGGCAGTTATAATTAGTGGCAAGACTAGTGGTAAGAAAATAATAACAAACGAAGGATGCAACTACTAAAACTTCGGTCACACTATTCCAAAATATGATCTCTATTTAAAATACTTGAACTAACTGATGAAACTAATTAGATACCTTGATGTTAAAAATGTGTAATGAATGGCAAAAACTAAGGTCAAACATGCTAGGCTTTAGAACACATTAGGTTGATAGGTCAGAATTGAAAAGTGGATACAAATAAGAGGATAGATAAAGATGATATTTGTACATAGAATAATAGTGATAAAATGGCATAACTAAAATAGTCCTTATAGACAATACACCTTAGTGGTCAAGTATGGTACTACTTGAGATGAATAATATTCATCAGCTCAAGAAGTTCATCTTCATTTGGTGTGGTAAGCTTGTATGATCTTGATCCATAATCTATAGTAATGATGAAAGGCCCTATCTAGTTTAGTTTGAATTTACCTTTATGCTTCCTCTCAATTATGGTATTCTTTTGGTTTTGTTTAAAAACAAGATCACCAAGTTTAAATGTTTGATACTTAACACACTGATTATAGTGGCTTTTGAGTCAATTTTGATATGCTTGAAGATTATTGAGTGAATCTATGCATTTCTCATCAAGTAGGTCTAGCTCTTGTAGGTGAGCTACTTGATAGTCACGATCATCCAGGACATGCTTGAAAGAGATGCATAGTGAAGGAAATTCAACCTCAATGGGAAGGATGGCTTTAGTACCATAAACAAGTGAGTATGGAGTGGCTCTTATGGGGGTACGATGATTGGTACGGTATGCCCAAAAGGCAAGAAATATCTATAGGTGCCAATCATGACCAACATCATTGAAAATATTTTTGAGAATAGTGACAATGGTTTTGTTGGATACCTTAGCTTGGCCATTAATTGAGGGTAATATGTTGTATAAAAATATTATATGATGTTATATTTAGTACATAGCTGATCTACATCCTTGTTCTTGAATGATCATCTATTATTAGGTATAATGTCAAAGGGGATACTGTAGTGGAAAATGAGATGGTTTAAGATGAATTTGGAAATTTTCTTTCCAATCATATAAGTGAGGGGTATAGCTTCAACCCACTTAGTTAGATATTTGATGGTAGTAAGGATATGTTTATGGCTATCAAATGAAGTGGGGTTGATATTCCCAATGAGGTCAAGTCCCCATGTAGAAAATGACCATGGTGTCAACATCAATTTTAGAGTTTTGGTTGGGGCATGAATCAGATTAGCATGCCATTGACATTTATCACACTTTTTTACATATGTAGAAATATCTATATCCATTATGGGACAATAATAACTAGTAAATAAGAGATTTTTGGATAGGACTACCCTGCTAGAATGAGCTCCACATATTCCTTCATGAATTTCTCTTAACACTAGTGTAGACTCTATCGAAGTTGAAGAATGAAGAAAAGTTCCACCAAAACTATGATGGTAAAGGGTAGATCCAAGTAGAGTATAATGAAGGGAATGATGAATGAAGGCTTTGGTTTGTTTTTTAGATAGGTTAGGTGGTATAAATTGGTCGTGAAGGTAGTTATAAAGGTTTGAGTACTAGATAGAATTAGGACTAATAAAATTACAAATTATTATAATGGTTAAAGGTTCATGAGCTGGTGCTGATAAATTATCAATGAGTAAATGATACTCTCTATCTTTATCTATTTGTCTAATTAGAGAGCTAATAGTAGCCATGGCATCTATAGTTTTGATACTAGCCCTTAGTATGTGCTCAAACTAAATGTTGGCAATTTGTTGCTTAAGAGTGTCAACCATGGCTTTATATGAAACCAATGTGTCATCTTTGGTCTAAATATGATCTATGACCTGATTGATGATTAAATTAGAATCACTATAAACTTAGAGATGACATATATTCCAATGCATTACTTGTTGAATTCTTGTAATAAGTGCTTCATACTCAGCCATGTTGTTAGTATAAGGAAAGCTGATTCTAAATGATTTAGGGATGAGACCCTCCTGTGGTGTAATAAAAAATAGGCCTACCCCTGATCCATGTGCAATAAATGAACCATAAAAATACAATTTCTAAGGATTATTCTCAAGGTGTCTGTTAATGATGGTCATTACGGATTCATAAGGAAATTAAAATGTGAGTGGCTATGTGGCTATGAGAGGTGCTTCAACAAGTTAATATATAAGAACTTGTCCCTTGATTACCTTTTGATTATCATACTCTATGTCAAAATCACTAAGAATAATTATCCATTTAGCCATTATTCCTTGCAAATCTATTTTAGATAGTAGAAACTTAAGTGGATCTACTTTTGAAATGACCATGGTCTTATTATTCAACATGTAATGGCACAATTTATGAGCTATGAAGACCATGGCCATATAAGCTTTTTCAATAGGTTGATAGGTATGTTAATATGTAACCAAGGTATGGTATATAATATACAACATGTTCTTTCTCATTGTCATAGTTTTGAGCCAAGAGTGCCCCCAAAGCATGGTCAGTAGCTGATAGGTATAACAAGAATGGCTTTCCTAACATAGGAGGTAATAAAATAGGTGGATTAACAAGATAGTATTTGAATTGTTGAAAATATGTTTGGAAATGATCATCCTAGTGGAATTCAACTCCCTTTTTCATAAGGTGTGTAAATGGATGGAACTTTTTTTCTAATTGAGAGATGAAGCATCAGATTGATTAGATCTTACCCTACAAACTACAAAGTTGATTTAAATTTGTTAGTGATAACATCTTGATTATAGATGGATTCTAGTGGGATTGACTTTAATACCTATATGAGACATGATGAAGCAAAGTAATTTACCTAAAGTTACATTAAACACACATTTCTTTGGATTGAGTCTAACTTTGTACTCTCATAATCTTTCAAATATCTTATGTAGCACTACTGGATGGTTAGCCCTACTTTTGGATTTTCCTAATATGTCATCGACATAGTCTTCAATAATATCATGCATCATATCATGGAATATGATGGTCATGGCCTTTTATATGTATCTACATCATTATTAGGGCCAAATGGCATTACTTGATAATAAAACATTCCCCGTAGAGTGGTGAACACTATTTTATATTGGTCTTTTGGTGCTATTTTGATCTATTTGTATCCTAAAAAACCATCCATGAGTGAAAGTATTTCATAACCTTCCATGGATTTGATGATTATGTCAATATTAGGTAATGGAAAATCATATTTAGGATAATCTTTGTTGTTTTCCCAAAAATCAATACAAATTTTGATCCCTTTAGGGTTTTCACTAATAGGTACCACATTAGAGATCCATTTTGAGTAGTCAATGGATCAGATACATCCTGCTTCTAAGATTTTTTCCAACTCTTTCTTTACCAATACAATAATATGAGGATGCATCTTATGTATCTTTTAATTTATCAATTTGGCATTTGGATTAACCACAAGGTGGTGTAGAACCAAGGTAGGGTTTAAACTTGGCATGTCAAAAAAAGGCCCATGCAAAGATATCTAAAAATTCTCTCAACAGAGCTATAAAGATGTCATGTTCCTCCTTAATGAGGGACATGCCTAATTTTATCCATTTTAGGTCTGATGGAGTCCTAATATTTACCTCTATTGTATCTTCAACTAGAAGGGTCGAACCATCTTTTAGGATATTAGGCAATGACTTAAACTATTAGATTATGTCAGGGTCCTCTGTTAGGACTTGCTTTTCAAATTCTCCTAGACATTATGAATTTGAGTCCCCTAATGAGATATTTGTCCATGTGACAAAAATAGTCAAAAATTCTTGAAGAATTTTATTAAATAATTTTTGTTGTTTAAAGCTAAACTTAGCTCCATAAGCAAGTTCATCATTGGCGGTCTCCTAATCTAAATTCAAATAAGAATGAACACCCCTATCTAATGGCACCTGAAACATGTTTTCACCACTAGACTACCCTTTATCTTTACTTTTTCCTGACTTGTGATCTCCCAATAGAACATTATCTCTAAGGCCTAATAAGTCACATAATGCCTCATCATTCTATAACTCATCAATTATCAAACTAGATTCTTGTTGGTCCCAGTCTATCAATTGGGAATAATATAATGGCAATGGGTTGTAATGAATAGCCAGGGTAAGGGTACAAATGGAATTATGATCAAATAGGTTGGTTTTAATTAGGTCATCAAAGATAAGGCTATGATTAGACTCTACTTCATTGTTGACATCATCATCACTTGTCACTAGTGATGGAGTTTGAATAAGATACGTGGGGTCACCCCTAGGCAGTTTAAATCCAAGTTCATAAGGTCTTTCATACTTAGTCATAGAAATGGGCTCGATGGTTCCTTGTTGATTTAGTTTGAGGCCTCTTCCTTCATAATTTTGAAACTCCATCATCCTATTAGGAATATGATACTTTTTAATTTTATAATAATCATCTTAGTTGTCATTGTATAACCATGATTCATCCCCTTCTAGAGGGTTAGGTTCTAGGCCAAATGATGGCATAAATGTGATAGGTCCCTTATCTTTATTTTTTTTCCCAATGCATATGTGGAGTGATTTTAGGTTGCCCAAAGGTTTTCAAATTCTGAGGAAGATTGGCAATATGAAATGTATCATGGGTCACATACTCTCTCGATCCTTTATCTAAAATGGTGAAATGATTAGAAGCTTTAGAAGGCAACATGTGGGAAATGGAATCCAAGTTATTAGGATCTATGCAATTATCTGGTGAAGGATCAATAAGTATAGCTTTTCTTTTATCCTACTTGGAAATTGGATTCATGTTGTAATGATAATTATAGCTTTAAAATTTTGACTCAAGATGGTTGCAGTGTTCATATGGGTGTAAATCTCTTAGAATATTCACTTCCATCCCTGAGTGGGAAAACTTGATACATTGGTGTAGTGTTGACAGGACTGCATGAATCTCATGCAACAAAGGCCTACCTAGAATCATATTGTATGATATATCAAGATCAAAAACATGACAAAGTGTATCATGGGTTAAAGGCCTAATGATAACTAGAAAATTAATGGTGCCTTGTGATTCTCTTTCTTGATTATCATAGGCTTTAATGGTTATCATTTTTGGTTGGATATCTACCATTGTGTACCGAAGAAGCTTGATTAGATTTAGAGACACTATGTTGAGGCTTGATCCATTGTCTATAATGTTAAGGTGTGGAGCTAAAAGCTTCACCAAATGAGTGAGTGCAGAAGTTGCAGGAGTCACACAGTTGTCGACGATGGTTAGGAATGGACCAGAGGCAGCCAGTGTCGGTCACGAATCAGCCAACGTCGGTCATAGACAGACAGGTAGGGACCGACGTTGGTCACTTGTGCGTCCAGAATCTATTTTCATGGATAGAAAAAAATGTTTGCATGATAGGATTAAGTGTTAGTCTTAAGTCTGCATCTCTATCTTTATTAGGACTATTTTGAGCCCTTGATTAGGAGGTGCATTTAATGGTTGTGATTATATGCTCATGAATCCCTAAAGTTATATAATAGGGATATATCTTCATAGCTTATTGTAGAAGTATAACAATACAATAATTGTATAGTATATGTATATGTGAATCAATCCAGGTTGTTAGAGTTGATTGTAATTGAGAGAGAGAAATCTTGAGGGAAAGAGATCTGGAAAGAGATCTGTACATCTGAGAGAGGTGTGGAATAAAGAGAGATTTATTCAATTGTATTTCCAAGAGTTTAATACAAGTTTTTAGGGTGGTTTCTTGTATCTCTTATTCTTTGCTGATTCTGATTTCTAGTTTTCAATTCCAGTTTAATTCCATGTTTAGTTGCTTACAAAAGTAATCAATTGTTATTGTCTTGGATCCTGACAAGTGGTATCAGAGCTTAGGTTCACTAACAGGTGTTTCAGATCTGGTTAGTGTGTGTTGATTACAGGACACTTACAGGAGTTTCTGCAGGAATTTCTATTTGAGTGGGAGTTAGCAATGGTAGAAGAAAGCAAACTAAGAATGGAGAAGTTTAATGGCAAGAATTACCAATTATGGAGAATGTAGATAGAAGATTATCTGTATCAGAAAGATCTATACTTAGTGTTAGGTGGGGTTGCAAAGAAGCCCATAGACATGGAAGATGAAGAATGGGAAGTTCTTGATAGAAAGGCTCTTGGATCCATAAGATTGAGTTTGGCATCTACTGTGATATCTAATTTATCACAGGCAAAGTCAACGGTAGAGTTAATGACTACTCTAGGAAATTTATATGAAAAACCCTCAGCTTCAAATAAGGTATATCTTATGAATCAGTTATTTAATTTGCAAATACAGGAAGGTGGATCTGTATCCAATCATCTAAATGATTTCCATGGAATTGTAAATAAATTAAATTTAGTCAAAATAGTGTTTGATGATGAAATTAAGGCTCTTTTAATATTATGTTCTTTTCTTGAAATCTGGCATAGCTTGGTAATGACAGTTAGTAATACTGCATCTGCTTTAAAGTAGATGATGTTGTTAGTGTGATCTTGAATGAAGAAATTCATAGGAAAAACATAGAGGAAACATCAGGGAATGCTTTAAGTTTTGAAAGTAGGGGAAGGAAAAAAGAGAAGGGCAAGCATAGGAGATCAAGGTCTAAGTCAAAGATGAGAGGTAGATCCAAATCTAGAAATGGCAGGAGGATAGCCTACTGGAATTGTGGAAGGATAGGCCATCTAAGCAAAGATTGCTGGTCAAAACCTAAAGATGACAATCAGCATGAAGGTAAAGAAGAAGCAAAAGCAGCAGGTATTATTGCACAAGATGCTATTATATTCTCTTTACATAATAATATAGAATCTTGGGTTTTAGATTTTGGTGCCTCTTTTCATGCTATCCCTAATAGAGAATATTTTAGTGACTATGTCCATGGAGATTTTGGAATAGTTTATTTAGGGGATGATGATCCTTGTAAAATTATTGGCAAAGGGAAAGTGCAGCTGAAAATATAGAATGGCAACACATGGGTGTTGAGAGATGTCATGCATGTTCCCAACCTAAAGAGGAATTTGATTTCTACAGGAAAGTTAGGGGATGAGGGTTGTACAGTAACTCTCACAGCTGAATCTTGGAAGGTTTCCAAGGGTGCACTTGTGTTAGCTAGAGGTAAGAGAGTAGGTACTCTCTATTTATGTAATTTTATTATTGATAATTCTCCTTCTGTATTATCTACTTCAGATGTAGATGCAAAGTTGTGGCACCACAGGCTTGGCCACATGAGTGAGAAGGGAATGTCTATTCTTAAGTCAAAAGGTAATCTTTTAGATTTGAAAAGCATAGATCTAGATTTCTTTGAGCATTATGTGTTTGGAAAGTAGAAGAGAGTGAGTTTTCTCAAGACTGGGTCAACAAAGAAGAAGCACAAGTTGGAGCTTGTTCACATAGACGTGTGGGTACTAGCTCAGGTAGCTTCTATTGGAGGATCATAGTACTATGTTTCTTTCATAGATGATGCTACAAGAAAGGTATGGGTCTATTGTATAAAGAAGAAATATGATGTTTTTGACACTTTTAAGATTTGGAAAGCTATGGTTGAGAATGAAACAGGCAAGAGATTAAAGTGCCTTAGATCTGACAATGGTGGTGAGTTCTGTAGCTACAAGTTCAACTGGTATTGTTATATGCATGGAATATGCAGGCAAAGGATGGTTCCAAGGACACCTCAGCAAAATTGAGTTATTGAAAGGATGAACAGAACAATAATGGAGCGTGCACGGTGTATGAGATTGCATGTTGGTTTGCCCTTAGAGTTTTGGGTAGAGGCTGTGGATACTATAATATAACTGATTAATAGAGGACCCTCTATAGCTCTAGATGGTGGAATTCCAGAAGAGGCGTGGATAGGTAAAAAGGTAGATCTTTCATTTCTCAAAGTTTTTGGTTGTGAAGCTTTTGTGCACGTTGATAAGGAAAATAGAAAGAAGCTAGATGCTAAGTCTATAAGGTGCACATTTATTGGTTATGGCTCTAGAGATTTTGGATTCAGGTTTTGGAATCTAGGAACTAATAAGATAATTAGGAGCCATGATGTTGTTTTCAATGAAAAAGTGATGTATAGTGATTAGCTTAAGAAGCTGAAGAATTTTGAGTAGGGCCATGAAGATTTGGATGAGGTGACGGTCCAAAATGAGCTCACGGGAAAGAATAATCATAGACAGGAAAACACAGAGATCGAGGTTGGTCAGATAAGAACCGACATTGGCAATATAGGAACCGATGTCGGTCAGACAATGATCGACGTCGGTTAGGAAGGAACTGGTGTCGGTCATGTGGAACTGATGTCGGTCATTTATAGGCCTGGAGGTGACTGAGGTTGGTCACTGTCAGAGAATTTGGGTGGATAGTGTGTTGTGAATGAGTCTCAGACACCCATCAAGAGGTCAAAAAGGGTAAGTAAACCTGCACTTTGATATTCCCCTTAATTATTCTATTTATTGCTTACTGATGGTGGAGAAGCAGAGATTTTTGATGAAGTAATATAGGTGGAATCCAAGAATAAGTGGGAGCTAAGCATGAATGAGGAAATTGATTCCTTGAGAGAGAACCAAACATGGGATTTGGTTGAGCTGGCAACAGGAAAGAAGACACTGAAGAACAGATGGATCTATAGATTGAAGGAAGGTGAGAATGGATAGATGAGATATAAGGCCAGTTTAGTAGTGAAAGGATTTACATAGAAACTAGGTATTGATTTTGGTGAAATTTTTTCTCCTGTAATTAAAATGACTTCTATTCAGACTGTATTGTCTTTAGTTGCTATTGAGGATTTACATCTTGAGCAGCTTGATGTTAAGATATCATTTCTTCATGGAGATTTGGATGAAGAAATAGATATGGATCAGCTGGAAGGATTTGAGGTCAAAGGTAAGGAGAAACTTGTGTGCAGATTGAAGAAAGGTTTGTATGGTCTCAAGCAAGCTCCTAGATAGTGGTATTTGAGATTTGATAGGTTTATGACTAAGCATGGCTACAGTAGGTGTCAATCTGACCATTTTGTGTATTTTAAGAGATTGGATAATGGTAGATATATTATTTTGTTGTTGTATGTAGATGATATGATGGTTGCAGGATCACACATGCATGATATCTCTGAGCTTAAGGTGAAATTAGCTCACACATTTTCCATGAAGGATTTGGGAGCATCAAAGAAAATCCTTGGCATGAGTATTAAGAGAGACAGGAAAAATCACAGGTTGATTTTGTCTCAAGAGGATTATGTGAACAAGGTGTTGAAATGGTTCAATATGCATGATGCAAAATCGATAAGCACACCTATGGCTGGACACTTCAAGTTGAGTAAAGAACAGTGTCCTAATTCACATGATGAGGTAGAGTACATGAGTAGAGTTCCATATGCTTCCACAATTGGGAGTTTAATGTATGCAATGGTATGTACTAGACTAGATATTGCCCAAGTAGTGGGAGTTGTAAGTAAGTATATGGCCAATCTAGGGAAGGAGCACTAGAAAGCAGTTCAATGGATCCTTAGATATCTGAGAGGGACCAGTAGTAGGAATTTGTGCTATGGAGGTTCAAACACTTCTCTACATGGTTATGTAGATTCAGATATGGCAGGTGATTTGGATGGTAGAAGGAACACCACAAGATATGTTTTCACTATTGGTGGAATGGCAGTTAGCTAGATTTCAAAGTTGTAGAAGGTTGTTGCCTTGTCTACTACAGAGGCATAATATATTGTAGTCACAAAGGCTAAAAAAGAGATGATATGGATGGCACGGTTCATGGAAGATCTAGGAAAGGAGCAAGAGAGTTGTAGATTATACAGTGATAGTCAGAGTGCAATTCATTTGGCTAAGAATTTAGCCTTTCATTCAAGAACCAAACATATATAGCTAAGGTACCACTTCATTAGATAAGTATTGGAGGATGGTGAGTTGAAGTTGGAGAAGATCCATATAGATAAGAACCCTGCAGATATGTTAACCAAGCTGGTAACAAAGGAGAAGTTGAATCTTCATTCAAATTTTGTTGGTCTTCATGATTAAGTTTGAAGATGGAGAAGCTAGAAGATTTTGTTGTATAGGTACTGGTGTAGCTATTTATCTCCAAGTGGGAGATTGTTAAGGTGTGGAGCTAAAAGCTTCACCAAATGAGTGAGTGCAGAATTTGCAAGAGTCACACAGTCACCAACAATGGTCAGGAATGGACCAGAGGCTACCGGTGTCAGTCATGGATTGGCTGACATCGATCACAGGCAGACAGGTAGGGACCGACATCGGTCACCTGTGCATCCAGAATCTATTTTCGTGGATAGAATAGAATGTTTGCATGATAAGATTAAGTGTTAGTCTTAAGTCCGCATCTCTATCTTTAGTAGGACTATTTTGAGCCCTTGATTAGGAGGTGCATCTAATGGTTGTGATTGTATGCTCATGAATCCCTAAATTTATATAATATGGATAGATCTTCATAGCTTATTGTAGAAGTATAACAGTACAATAATTGTATAGTATATGTATATGTGAATCAATCCAGGTTATTGGAGTTGATTACAATTGAGAGAGAGAACTCTTGAGGGAAAGAGATCTGTACATCTGAGAGGTGTGTGGAAGAAAGAGAGATTTCTTCAATTGTATTTCCAAGAGTTTAATACAAGTTTTTAGGGTGGTTTCTTGTATCTCTTACTCTTTGCTGATTCTGATTTCTAGTTGTTTTCAATTCTGGTTTAATTTCGTGTTTAGTTGCTTGCAAAAATAATCAATTGTTATTGTCTTAGATCCTGACATATAAGGACACATTTCACTTTATGTTTCTTTATATAAAATTTTATGTATAATGGGTTATTATGGAGTGGGCCAAGGGAAGACATATCGCTTTGGTTGAATGTGACTTGTTGGGTTAGGGCTAGGTGTCTAACCAAAGCTTGAAATTTATTAGGGGATATGTCACTATCAATAGTGGATTGGGTTAAAAACTCATTCAAGATGTTATTGTGGATTATTGATGTTTGCAACAAATCTAAAATATAAATTTATGCTAGTGTCTCCTATAATTGTTCCACAATATCAAACTTCTTATCTTGGTTAGTAGTGGATGGTTTATTCTAAGGTTGAACGGTTGGTTGGATGATAGGCAAAGTGGTAGATGGTTATGGGCCTAGGATAGTAATCTTTGGCCTTCAAGTTGTGAATATATAATCAATATTAAATAATGGACCATTATTTCTAACCAATGTTGGAAATTGTTTGGGACTAGATAGGACAAGTCTCGATTGTCAATGCACTTGTATGTGGTCAAGTGGCAAGGATGAGTTATCGATATAAGGTCTAAAGGGGGAAGTCATAATTTTTTGGTTTGCCTATATGCACTCCCAAGTCAAAGAAGGATTATCTATGTAATTTAGCTAAATATTATTATTTAACAATAGTCTAGGCTGATTAGTGCTTGGTCTAGGATTAATGGATATGGTATTAATGCTACCCCATATAATATGACCTACAACCCTATTGTAGTCATGTGAAAATACATGGTAGGTTTGTTATTTGTTACCATTATGACCTTGGTTTCATCTATTTTTTTATAGTTGTGGGTTATGCTATTGATTTTGTTGATTCTAGTAGTTTGGCCTTTGATTTTGATACTATTGATTTTGCTACTGCATTAACCATTGTTGTTGTTTATGATCATTTTAATACTACTAATTGTTATGTTAGGGAAACGGGTTTTAATAAATCCCAAGAGTTTTATTAGAAGTGAAATCACCATTATCCAATGTTATCTCCCAATTCTCCAAAATATTCTCAATTAAATTCTTGATCTAGACACATCTTCAAAGATTATGCCCATTGACCTGATGATAGTCACATAATTTGTTTTCATGGTAACAATCAAGATAAGGAATGCATTGTGGATAATGTTTTGGTATAGGCCAACTAATTAGATTATCAACAAAATTTTTATAAAATATAGACTCAATAAGTTCTCCTAGGTCACTAAAGACATGACGTGTAGGCACAATTTTCCTTAGAGAAGGGGATTTCAATGGTAAAGGTTATTATATTTGTTGTGAAGGTCTTAGTTATGGTTATTATAGCATTGGTTGGAGAGGTTCCTAGGTAGAAGTAAGATAAAAAGGTGGTGTAAATTCTGCTTACACTAATTAGACATGATGGGATTTGGTTACTCTATTTCCCATAACATTCTTATTGTGGTTGAATTGCTTTGGTCTTTATTGGTTATTGGACTATGTTATTTGTGATGCTTACACTTGATTAGGATGTTGATGTTGACCATTTAATTGATTTGTACCTTTATTTTGATTAGTTGAATTAAGATTGATGAGTCTTTTATTGATAATCACTCGCTTGATCAATAAACCTTTATCGATGATCTCATTGAAAGTATGTGCACATTGTAGTTCCATATGATAAGCTATCTCACTATGCACATATTTGGTAAACATAGTGGCTAATTGTTTATCTATTAAAATATGGGTGAAATGGCTTGCAAGGGTTTTCCATCATTGTAAATAACTTGTAAAACTCTCACCAACCTTTTCTTTTCTTACATTAAGTCCACTAATGAAATCTCATGCTTGAGATTATAGGAAAAGTAATACACAAACTTATCAAACAGATTATTAAAATTTGTTACTGAATATTTGAGTAACTTTAAAAACCACTCCAAGGTTTGTCCATCCAAGCTCCTTAGAAAATATATCAAAAGGTATATATCACTATATTCCACTGGTTGACATGCAACAAAGAATTCAGTTAAATGGGCCTTAGGGTCACCTTTCCCTTTATATTTGTTGAATTTCAGTGGTTCGTATCCTAGAGGAAATGGCATCTATAAATACTCCATGTTGAATGGATAATAACATATGTCATCCAATTTGAAATTTTTAGTCTATTTCCTAGCCTGAATGATAATAATTGCATCCTTCATCTGTTATAATTCTTGGATAGGAAACTAGAAGGAACATTGGTTTGAGGGAGAATATTGGTTTGGGTAAATGTTTAGGAGGTCATAAGTGGGACATTTGACTAGGGTATGATGTAAATACCTATTGGGGTACATTGGTTTGGTTTGGGAATAGACTAAGAATATGCATACATGGATTAAGATGTACTTGAAATTACACATTTGGCTGTGTGATATTCTAGTTTGGGTTGGTGATAAAGGTTTGATTTTGAGGATTTTATGGTTGGGATGGAGGGATATAACTATACTGTGCCTACTATGGTTGAAAAGGGACATGCTACTGACTAATCAAACCTTGATATTGAGTGGGAACTTATGGACCAAGACCCTATCCCTAAATTTATGGAGCATTTTGGACCAACAATTGTCTAGTAGGTACTTGAGAAACATGGGGACATCCTTGTTTCATGAATCATTATGGGGAAGTGAAAATAGGTTACAGATTTGACATCTACTACTAACCAATATTTGCATGTTGTTTACTAGTCATTATTTGGATTTGGATTGGCATATTAGTCTATGATTGAAGAGGTATGTTTGTCATTACTTGGTGAGGTGGAACATTAGTTAACCTTGATTGAGGTGGTAATGCATTTGTCCTTTGTTGCATTGATACATTAGATTGTACTTGCTGCTATGGAATATTACTTGTTGTTTTTTGAGGAGGAGTAAGATTCATCACATTCTATCAATGAGGTGTGATATTTGCCATTATTTGATTACCTAATCTCATAGGTTGTACACTTAAGGAAGTAGTCGATTGAGGTTGGGATGTAGAAACTCTTATTCCCTGGTATGATGATCTACTCATGGGATTAATTATAGGCACATATTGTTGGCTAGTTGTTTGTGCATTAGTACCACTTTGACTAGGATTGGACATTATTTGCACAATGTCCACTACATTTGGCTCACCATTCTATATAGAGGTTTAAGACACTTCTTCAATAATGGGCATATGCATCAAGCTATCTATCAAAGTAGTTTGTACGAATGGGTCAAAACTTAGATTATCTTATATAATTAACTCTATCAACACTCATGTTGAAGTAACTAGGTCAATAAGAGGCTTACTCACCATGTTCATTTGATTAAAATTATGTGCTAGATTTAAGTAGGTTTGATATGCTATCTATATTTGGTTAAAGTGATCTTCCATGATGTTTTTTCCTTGATTAGATATATTAGGATCTTGATATGTTGTTTGGACTAGAGCCATAATATTGCTAGAAGAAGCTTGTTGATTGTAAATGATATTGTGGGGCACTCTTACTAGAATTGGTAAATTTTCATGGGGGAAGTATACTATAAAATTAGCCCCTACCTCTATGGCTCTAAACAAAATCTCATTTTTGTTCTCTAACAAATGTTGCTCAAATAAAAATGGATCATATGTGGAAGTTGTATTAGTAGAATATGACTATTGAAGAAGTGTCTCATCCACTATGGGTATTGTGCAATTTGTTATTGGTCTTGATTTGAATAAGGTTGTGTGTTAACCAAATAGCTAGCCAAGGGATCTTGGTTTTGTGCCCCTAATTGAGTATTATAAGATGGATAAGAATCCATCTCATAAGCAATATTATCCATGTAAGGGTCTTTCACCATTTACTCTTGTGCAACTACATTAATGATCCTTAAATTGTACATGAGTCCACTACAAGTGTAGAAATACATGTTAGGATCCATATTTAATGCTTTGTGATAAAAGGTCAAAGAGTTATACAAATTATAAAAAGGACAAAATCTAAAACAGATGATGTCCCAACTTAGTCTAGATTCATCAAAAGGATTAAAAGGTTTATGTAAATATTTATGAGGAAATAAGCTATCATGAAGTATTTAAAATTTCAATATTCACACAAAGATAAATAAGTAAATTGACCAAAAATAAAAATGCCAAACTCTAAGTTTGAAGTGTTTCAAATCAATCTAATCTAGAAATTTTAAATTTGCTAGGTCTTTTGGCCAAACGTGGTGTCAAAATCTAGTCTCAAACAAGGTATTTACTAGGACTCTTGGCTAAATAACATCAAAAGCTAGACTTTGAAATATATGAAAGTTTTAATCTAAAAGATTTGAAGCAATTCTAACAAACACTAGGCATTTTTTTCTTAGATGTGAGCTTGATCAACTAGGTATAAGGTATGAAACAAAACACACTTTAGAGAGTTTATTTTTTCATAAATAATGATATAAAACTTGGTTCTTTTGACAAATAAATTAGAAAAAAGTGAAAATTATAACTACACTAGACAAAAGATCACAAAAGTACACTTGAATTGGTCTAAAAATGTAGGAACAAATTTGAACTCTATGCAAGAGGGTCTATGAAACAATATTTGAAATGTTCTAGGTAGCATAAAGATGCTACACTACCCAAAAGGTCTGACAAAAAATTTTGTTTCAAAAACTCTAAGGCAAAGATAGTTTCCCATAATTTTGACAACATAACACTACTTTTATTGACTCAAAATCTTTTGGTTCACAGACTCAAAGTGTAAGTGCTTAGCAAAAAATAACTTAAGTCTATTAAGTGGTGATAATGATCTTTAGTCTAAAATGACCTTCAACCCAATTTGAAAATTGAACCTAAGTTCCCTTAAGTTTAGTGAAAATGGTGAACCCACTTAACACATCAACCCTATAAACTTATAAAGGTGAAATTTTGAATTTAGATTATAAGTGAAGGACTTAAACAACTTTGGTAAAGGTCTAGACTCAATTGGGCAGCATAACTATACCAAAGTGGATGTTATGAATGAAAATATTTTCATGAAATTTGAACAAATCAAATTGATGATCTCATGTGGGTAGCATAATGCTTCTTTTTTCAAAGGAAAATGAAAACTATGTGTTTTGGTTTGAATTGTTTGTTTACACCAAGTTTTGACTTCAAATAAAACTTTAATTTAGGACAAGACTCTACTGATTAATCACTCTTGAACTCTAAACTAACAAGGTTTCTTGGTATTATTGGAATCCATCAATATACATCATTTGATAGGATTTTAAGTGTTAATCCAAATTAAATGCACATTATATAGTAGGTTTTTTACACCCCCCCTAATCTCAAATGATAGTACTGTGACATGAACCTTGAGGCATTCCTTACACCAACAATAATTTCATGGAAAGTGGGAATTTGTCTAATATATAACAAGTTTTTGAATGTTCTAGGGGAATCAATTGCACAATGACTTTCATGCCAAATAATGCAAAGAAAATATGGATTTTAGGTCTATATCACTTGGCTTATTACAAAATGGTCTAGTCCTTTTTGCAACCACTACATCCTATTATTTGCTCAGTGTAGTGTGATGTCCAAAGTGACACTACATCCCATGTGAAACTATAAAGGAGTAATTGAAGTCAATTCTAGGAGATGAAACCCTAGGTTAAAGCTTCCCTAAAGAACTCGTGGGAGGTGATGAAGTCCCCCTCACAAGCCAGTTTTGCATTAAAAAAAAGAAAGCATGAAATTAGAAAGACTTTAGGGTTATTTTCAAGGTCACCTAAAATTTGACAAGTTTTTTGGGAGTGCTTTAAATGAATTTCTTTGTAAGCCCTGGACTAGGCTACTTGCAATAAGAATGGCACTTTTGATTTCAAGAGTTCCCTAAAGGGGTTAAATAGAAGAGCATACACGTGGCACCCCTCTTTTTCCCAAAAAAAGAACAGCTAATTAAATACAAAAACTTAGAAATGTGAGTTCATTTATAAACCCAAATGAAAAATGATGTGTTCATTCGACCCCTTAATATTAGTTTTAACTTTGGAAACTAATGCTAAAAACTCACCTAAGCACCTAAATATTACCTTAAGCACCCAAAATAATGTTCCTAATTAATTTTAGGAATGAAAAAGGTGATATAAACATGTTTTTATCAAATGTCAAGCTTGGTCCTATAACAAAAATGTTAGCATGTCCTTTAGGCTTGAAGCTCTTTTAGGTTTGAAATAATGAACTTTAAAAAAAGGAGCTCTCAGGTTTGTGTTTTAAGAAAAACACAGTGATTGACATCAATTATATAACTGATGATGGTTAAATTTTATAACTAATGATGGTTATCTAACAAACATCAGTTATACCAATGTGACTGATGACAACTATCCAACTGATGTCAATTTTACTAACCAATGTTTGTTACTGTGTAAACCTATGACAAAGAAAAATGGCAAAACAAAGTTAGAAAATCAATATGCAAGAGTTTTAATGATCTAAATGAATATTTTAAAGATACAAAATGATATTTTTCATATGTAGGATGAGTCTAGTCCCATTGAGCATGCTATATGTGATCTAATAATTTGACTGAAGAGAGGATGGTTAGTTTCAAAATGAAAGAAAAACACCAACTATTATAACATCTCTAGGCCTAGACACTAGGGAGAGCTTGGTTAACAACATGAATAAAACACACAATTAAAATTCAAAAGAATTTTTTTACCTTCCTTAGATGCTCCAAAATGCTTGTTGTAGTGGCTTGCTTGGTTTGTGCTCATGAAGTCTTCATCAAAAGAGGCTTGGTTATCTCCTCTTCTCCTTGGCACCTTGTGGCTTTATCTTGGCTTGGCTTGAAATCAATTTATTATGGTAACAATATTTGTATAAATCTTTTTAATCAAT
Source organism: Torreya grandis (assembly GCA_037957365.1). Classification (NCBI taxonomy): domain Eukaryota; kingdom Viridiplantae; phylum Streptophyta; class Pinopsida; order Cupressales; family Taxaceae; genus Torreya; species Torreya grandis. The sequence continues at coordinate 2,159,105 of JARHVA010002672.1, forward strand.
TATACATTATAACTTTACATAATTGTGTCTTAAAATTCATGTGGTGAGGCCTCCTATTTATATATTTTTGAGAATGTCTAGAATCAACCTAAATCATCCATCCTGAGATTAAGATGTGTGGTTGAGGATTAATTAAATTTTTTTAATTAAGTTTTTAATTATCCTCATCATTAAATTAGAATAAGGGGCAATTAAGAGGTATAGAGGGCATCATGGAAGGCATTGATGAGGCATGGAGGGCATGAATCCTGATATTTGTGGCATTTATGGCCTAGGGATGGCTTCCTAAGAAATGAGATCACCTGATGATACAAATATTCAATATTCATTTCCAAAACAAAGTATTAAACAAGTTAATATGGAATTATTAATTATGCCTTGATTTGGATTAATTAGCTCTTAAGCATGTTTAAGCACTTTGTGCACAAATTACTCAAATTGATTAGAATGCCTTGTTATTGGTCCAAAATTTGACTAAATTAGAATTGGAAGGTGATGTTAGATGCATTGGATCCATTATCCCATTTAGGATGTTATCAATAACAAATAAAAAAGGCATGCATCTTGTAAAAGAGATTTGATAAGAAAGAGCAATCCAGAGCACCCAGGTATAAAATTGGCATTTTGACTCGAAATGAATTGATCAAAGTTAGCTGGCCCATAAATTGTATTACCCCATTTAGGGATACCCTGGCAAAAATTTGCATTTGAATATGTCAGTTTCACATCATTTAGCATGTTTTAAGGCCAAAATGTGCATTTTGGGTGGAAATTGGCCAAAAGTCTGATTGGAGATTAGTAGTGGCCAGAATTAGGTATCTAAAACTACTAATTATGGGTACAATAAAGATCTTATAGATCAAAACATAGAGGTACCCAGATTATAAAACCATAATAACCTCAACAAGGTCCAATACCTAATCAAGGACCAAGATAGTTAGGTGCTACAATGGTGAATTATGAATATGAAGAGTGTTATGTTCTTAATCATGAGGCTAGTTATAACCATACATACATTTTAGTAACATCAAATACAAGGTTCAAAAGAAGAAACATGGAGGATAGTTAGGTAGCAGCCAAGGAGCCTCTTACTAATACTCCATTGTTGTAAAATCCAAATGAACATATTATATCTCCAAGGGTTCTAAATGCTCCAAAAAATCAAGGGAATGCCTTTGTTCCCCAAAACTCATAAACTCAAGGTGCAATTATGGATCCCAAAATACAACCAAAGGTTAGTGGTTCACCCATTAACATTGTGTAACAAATGAAAAGGTCCAATGTGAGTGTGGCAATGTGGGATATGATATCCATGCCTAGTCAGGTAGACATCCTCTAATAAGGGTTGTCAAGAATCAATGTTTTTGAGAAACCACCAGTCAATGAGAATGTGTTTCTCACCAATGCAACTAAGGGACCTAGTGAAGGGAAACAGATAAGGTGGTCAAACCTCCTCCCTTCTACATTTTAGTAATCATTGGTGACTCTTTAGTGAAAAATTATTGGGTAGAAGTGGGTCTATGACCTCAATTCCAAAGTCTATAATAGACTAGATTGGTCTAAAACATGAGCCATAATCTAGAGGAGTGTTGCAACTATATGGATCTTCCACCAAGCCATCTAGTATCATTAGAGATCTCAAATTGACCCTACATGATTATCCTATTATATTAGTGGTTCAATATGTATTGATACTTTATGTGTCTCCTCATTTTGCATTATGCCTATCTAGATAATTCACTATAAATATTGGTGGTTATCTTACAATAGATTAGTTTTACATGGAATTCAAAATAAGATATGGGACCAAAGTTTCCATCAAGACTAAACCCATTGCATAATTCCACATTGAACCATACAGTCTAGATACCATAAACCTTAATTTCACCATCCTTGATGAGGATGAATTCATAGTCAGTCAATAATTAAACACTCACCCTAAGGAGATACTAGACATGTTCTTGCATGAACTATAAAATGACAATATTTTGGTTGATCCCTTGGAAGAAGTTGAAGAGAGGGACATGGGTATTATAGACATGAAAATTATGTTACACACATGTGTAAGGGAATTGAGATCCTTTCAATAACTAGCCTTCCTAACCCATGTTTTCACCCCTCACACATTTAATTAATTTAAACTATTTAATTAAGTTAATTAAAACTACTTATGCCACCTTACTTGGCTACCTTGTCTTAAGACTAATTCTTACCCTCTGAATCACCTCAAGACTTAGTCCCTTGATCCTAACTACCCATGACTTCTTCTCACCCCAAACATAAATTCCTAACTAACTATATCCTTTTTAACCTTACATTTATACCATTTCCTAATGGATAGCACACTTGGTAGGAGAAAGAACAAAAAATAGGCTAAAAATAGCCCTTTTACCTATTCTCATGCTACTAATGTCGGTCAACCCATGGATGATGTTAGTGGGATCACTGATGTTAGTTAATTAAGCCAAATTCCAACCTAATATTTAGGTTAGCAAAAATAAAAAAAACCTTAATCATTCACATACAAGCTTTAGCATTCAACTTTATACATCTAGGCTTACTATTACTCTGTAAAAATTAGTCTAGATTAGGAATTAATATACTACACAAAGCTTGGATTCTTCTAAACTGGTATCACACACTTGTCTTTATATTCACCTATTGCTTCAACACACCTCACTAGAGCCATTTATCCAACACTCATGGTTCATCTATTTCACTAGCTAAGTATATCTCTATGTTTTATAATTCCTCTAAATAGTCATTTTATAATTACTTTACATTAGATTTTTTATCATTTTATGAACATCCCAAATCTCCCTATGGAGGAGTTGTAAAAATCCTTCACCTATTTCCCTCTACTTCAAACATACCAACCCTCTCCCTAGACCCACCTTAGTCTTACCCACTCCCTTATGACTCTTCCCAACCTCATAAACCTAACCACATCCACCTCCCAGCTCATAAAAGTCTCTTATAACATCCTAAGAACCTATTTCCTCTATCAACTTCGATCACCTAATAAAAACAGATCATATCTCCTTATCAATATCAATAGCCTAACCAATGTCGATGACTATGTATTTCTACTAACCTCACTGAACCTACCCAAACAACCTCCAAAAACACAAATAACTCACATTACCTACACTATGCCACTCTTTACTACACTTAGATTATAAGCATGGTATTAATATCTCTCTCTTACTCTCTCTTTAATTTTTTTATTCATTACCATTTTGTTTCAAAAAGTGGACTATCATTCCTAAGGAAGTTTGACACTTCTAGGAACAAGTGCATAGCTTGGCAGCCCACTCATATATCTACTAAGAAATATTTTTGGTGGTAGTGCTTTCTTATTCATAGGTAGTCCTCCCTAGCCAAAGAGGAGTGTTCAACATAATCTGGATACAACACACAACCAATTTGGGTTCTCTCTAATCTCTAATCCCTACCCTTCATCTCTATTTCTCCTTAAACATCAAATAGATTCAAAATTTAGTGAAACATTTATAGCACGCTTGATGGGACCTTGGAGTTTTCCTTAGGTTCATTTCTTATTTTAAGCATTCATATAGGTGCATTATAGTGAAATTTTCTTTCCTTACACTTTCTCCCTCTTTTTTTCCTCAAAATGAAATACTCAACATTTTATTTTCTATTTGAAGGCAATAAACTAAAATTTCTTCTTCCTTACCACTCTTATGCCTCTAAAATAAACTTATCATTTTTCTTACAAGTTAAAAATAATATCTTATTTATCTCTTTCTTGTATGCACACTAGGATAGTGAAATTAATTCTCTTTTTGTATTTCATCATTATTTTCATGCGAATCAAAACACTTCAGATTTGGGTTTAAAACTTACTGCACTTCATTATTTGCTTGTTTCATATTAGCTAACCTAGTTAATTCAAGCATTATAAATGAATCATAGTACACCAATGTTACATAACTAGATCACACTTAGAAAAACAAACATCTAAACTCACTTGAGACAAGACCCATCAATATTTCATCACCTAATGGATCACCTTACCCTACCCAACTATCCTACTTATATTTCACCTCTAAGGGGAGAACCCATTCTGCTCTTTGGTGGAGTATAAACTCTAGATAGAAGGTATATTTTGGCTAAGTGGCCTGGCTTGGATTCAAGTCTATAAAAGTATGGAGATCAAGGTCCTATAATAAGCCATGTACCTGGTTTAACATAGATTTCCTCTTGAGCACAAAAACTAACCTAAAACCATCTCTAGATTTCTTTCTAATACCTTTGGTAATCAAACTCTCATCTCACTATATGATTAAGGCATAAGCCAACATGAGACTAAAAATAATCTCTAGGAGTTAATAATTAGTGGATGTATGGTCTTTTTTTACTTTTCTATTTCCTTTTGTATTTTGGAGTTGGTAAGGACATTTTTTCATTGATTTATAAAATCAACACCATTTATAATACTTAGGTTGTATAACCTATTATATCAAGTTTTTTGAGTGTTCATCCTCCTTATACAGACCTCTTGCATCCTCTATTTTACTTATATTTTATCTCTATGTTTTTAAAATATTAGATTGTTCATCTCCCAGGACTCCATAGTGATCGACATTGATTAAACCCATCGACATCGATAAACTTTAACCTACCAACATCAGTCAAGTGACCAACATTGGCGACTGTGTAATTTTAGTTTGCTCAAAATAGTAAGCTAAAATAACCTACTTACCTACACCCAAACCTAGTTTTTCCTTATTTTGTCACTAATATAGAGTTTTAAGACTATTTATACTTCTTTTATGTATTTACATGAAGCTAAGCCAAAATTCTTACTAATTATGCAAGCTGGAAACCACTTCCACCTTTCCCTCTTATTGCTAATTCTATCATGGAGCATTCTTTAGATATAGAGCATACTCCTAGCCCCAACCAAATTGCCATTGTGCCTGAAGGAGATCAAGATTTTGCTAAATTTCTTGATCATAATGTGGCAACCCTTTAGCATTACCTTATCATGAGCCAAACCCATAATTCTTTGGGTGACCCACTATATGGTATGCCAACTTCTCTAATGGAGACAACTTTAGTTTCAACTATCTCCATTATGTTCCCTATGGTTACTCAAACTACAACTTCGATAAGTAACCAAACCATAAATAATGTCCAAAGTTCAGCATCACCAACTACCCGATCCCACCTAAACTTTGGTGTGACTTCCCTACCTTCATAACCAAAAGCAGTTTAGTCAAGTCTAACCCCATTTCAAATTTTGGTGGTACCCATCCCATCTACTCTCAAACCTATAATTGCACAAGTTATGACTCACCCTTCACCTAGTATAACCATGCCAACAACCTAATCTACAGTAACAACACTCAACCAAAGCATTGTCTCAAACCCAGTAGGACAATCCCTTTTCATTTCTACCCCTAAGCCTATGACTCACTACCCCTATGTTGCATCAACACAACCACACCAAGCTATGTCATACACTACATCTACCTCTTATAAGGTTCCCTATAACTTAGGGGGTATGTCCCAAACCAATGCTCCTCTAGACCTCATTAAGATGTTGATGGACAAGATGTCTAATCTAGAGACATCTATGTCAGGTTCAAAGAATGTGTTATCTTATGATCATATATGCAATGAGCCCATCCATCCTTATATTCATATTCTCCCTTATCCAATCCAATGGTAACTCCCCAAATTTACTCTCTTCTAGAGTAAAGAGGATCTGTAACAACATTTGTGAGTATTTAGACATGCTTGTTATTTAATAGGGCACGATGATGCATTACTACTTCATGCCTTCCCTATGTCTCTTTCAGGTACTACCCTAGATTGGTATAGATATATAACTCAACACTCCCTTTTATCATTCACCAAACTCACAAATATCATAGACCATTTCTCTATCAACATTTCTTAAAAGGTTTCTATTATGGACCTTTATTATATTAGACAATTTGATGATGAGTCTATCGCAACTTTTATCACTCACTAGAGAGGTTTAATCAATAAAATATCCTTCTATTTACCCCAACCTAAGTTTATTGATCTCTTCTTGAGGGAATTTACTAATCATATTTCATCCACACTTTGAGTACAAACTTTCCACATATTTGATGAAGCCTTTACAATGGTGCAAAAACTCAAAATCTAGGCTATAGACAAAGATAGAGTCAAGTTGCATAGTAAGAATGATAATTTTAAATCAAATGACTCCTCTTCTTCTAAAAATTCTCCTTATAACTAAAAATATAAAGGCTACACTAATGTAGTGGTCTCTAAATCAGGTTCTTCCACAACCATAAACCAACCTAATTCCTTGACCTCATAAAATTTGACTAAGCAATTCCAACAATGGTATGAACAAAGATAATACACTCCCATTGGGGAGTCATATAATTACATTTTGAAAAAAACTATTACAACATGGAGCCATAACCCTTCCTCAAATCAAGCCTCCCATATAGTTTGATCCCTCCCATCCTATTCCAACTTGGTACAAGGAGGATGGGTTTTGTGACTACCATCAAGTAAAAAGGCCATAATTCTAATAACTATAAAACATTCAAGAATATTTTTTAAGACATGATTGATAGGGTTATCTCATCTTGGATAATCCTAATGCACATACTAATAAAAATATGGATGTGTTTAAATAACCTTTTCCTAACCATTCACCTAATCAAAATATTGTTCAAACCATTACTAATAACTCATGTGATCATAATATCTATATGGTTAATATGGTCTTTCCTTTACCTCTAGTTCAACCTTTCCCATAATAGGAGGCATCCATTTTACCTACTCCTCCCCCATAATTAGTGGAATTTGTTTCACCCATTCCACTCCCGCATGAGGAAGAGCCTCCTTTACCACTCCTTTTGCCACAAGAGGAGCCTATATTACCAGTTCCTTTTGCACCAATGTTACCTATCCTCTTACCACTTTAAGACCATGCCTTACTCATTCCTTAGCTACATGTTTAATGGAACATCATTCCTATGTTATACCCTCTTAAGGAACCCTCTTCACCTGCCTCTCCTCCATTGATATAAGGTAGTACCTTATCCACTCCTCTATTGCACCTAAAAGAGCCAGTGTTATCTACTTCTACATTAGATGAGAGACCTATTATGCCTACTTTGATTCAACCAATTTTACCACTTATTTTACCTATGGAATATCAAACTTTACCTATCCTTACTCACATGTTGAGGGAAAAATTATACCTATGATCTACCCCCTTAAGGATCCTTCTTCACCTTCCTCTCCTCCACCCATAGATGACAATGCCTCTTCTCCTGTCTCTATCAAAAAAGACCCTATTGAGACTCTTTTTCATATTTGTCTTGAGGTGGTAGAGGCCAATGGTTTACATCTTTTTCAATCACCTAAGTATTGTAAACAAGCAATCGTAAGGCCTATGTCAACTTCATCTAAACCCTTCTTGTGGTTAGTGAAAATTCTAGAATTTCTTGACTTCATAAAGCTAGATCATGTGGCATTTTTGGATTGACTTAAAACTCCTTATCCTACATAATGAGTGTTAACCTTTACTATCAACCATATCACTACCCTTTACCCTAATGTCTTTGAAAAAGTCAGAGCTTCTTCACCAAAATTACCAAAAGCTCATCTCTATATGTCAGAATCCTCAACCTCATAGGTGTCTACCACATTAAAGTAGATTAGGTCTTTAGGGATACATCTGGTCTCTAATCTAATTCATCCATAGGTGAAATTAGATCTAACTCTCCAACCATAATTTATATTTCCATGGCCTAAACTAAGGAATAATTTTAAGCTTCTTATAACTTGCCGATCCTTCCCTCTTCCACCCTCAACTTTGATATCAATTTTGGGACCACATCCCTCTACTTTAGTTGGAGTATCACTAATCCATTTGAAACAAAATGCTAAGTTACCTCCACTACTACCTCTACCACCTATTAGGCCTTTGACATCTAACACAATGATACCTAACACCAAGAAATTTTTAACAAAACACATGGCTCCATCGCCACCTAAAAAGGGCCATGTAAAATCACCCCTGTGACTCCTAAACCAAAGAAGGTGTCAACTCCTATTACAATAATAAGTGTTATCCCACTTGTAGGTTCTCAGATATTTTTCCTACACTAGTTGTTTCAATCCTCCATAATAACTCTTCCTCCCATTAAACCTTATATCCATCTTGGATTGAAGCCATCTTAGTTTGATGATACACAAGTGTGTCTATATCATCATTCACCTAGAAAAAATAATGAGAGTTGTAAAACTCTCACAATAGTCATTCAAAAATACTTTGATGTCAACACTCTCTTTTTTGATACTCCCATTAACCTTCCTACTATTCCACCCCTAGCATCCACAATGCCGCATACTATTCCATTTAAATTCAAACCTAAAGATGTTATCATACCCCCTTTGCCACCTCCTTCACCTATGTTTTAGATCAACATGGTTAATGTGGCCACATAGTCACAAAATCAAAATGATAAAGGTAACGAAAAGGTCAATGCCCCTTAGGCTCATCCCTTCTCCAAAGACACTCCTTTGAATCCCCTGAAACCAACATCTTCAAAAGTTTTTCAAAACTCGATGGTGAAACAACTTCACCAAACCCTTATGAAAATGTCCTTGTATGAGTTAAACCAAAACTCACCCCAACATCATCAAGATTTGATTAGTTCTTTACAAGTAGCTAAGGTACAACCTGATGATTCCCAACCTCTTGTAGCTTTGGTCAAATCTCTTAATACCATCTCCCTAATTTCCTTTAGTGATTCAAAAATTCCACTTTAACACCCCAAAGATCAAGATTCTACCCTTGTTATCACTGCATATATTAATAAAACTCATTTCAAAAGAGTCATGATCAATGGGGGAGCTAGTATTGATATTATCTCAGCCCATGCCTACAAACAACTAGCCCTTCTCAATAATTAAATGTCTCAAATTGATGTGGTGCTCCACTCCTTTAAAAATAACATAGCTACTATGATGGGCACTATTGTCTTACATATCCATGTGCCCCCCCACAAAATTCCTGAGCTCTTCTATATTTTATAAGGAGATTTCCAATACAACATATTACTTGGATGACCTTGGATACATTCTATGGCATGTGTGCCCTCAAATTTGCATCATTGCATCAAGTTTGAGCACAATGGGTATGTGCATGTTATTCCCATTGACCCACCTCCTTTAAAAACATGCAACATGACTTATATCCCCAATGATGTTATCATTCCATTAAATACATCATATCATCTGTAGTATACTTCTGAAGCTTCCTCAAGCTCCACTACCCTAATTACATAGATATCAACAACATAAAGCCCTAACAAAGACCCCATGGAGGAAACTTTCAAGCATCTATCACACAAAGAATATTGTTTGTTAACACTTAACATGTTCTATACTCCACAAGAGTATGGAAATATTCATATGCACCCCAATTATGATCCCCATATTGGGATGGTGATTCTGTATGGACCCCTAACCTTCAAACTAATTTCACATATGGGGGAATTGATCAGGTTCCCACTATCAACAATCCATCCTCTTCACCAAAACAATTTACTTATGACTTCTCTTTCCTAAGAAAGCTTAGCTTCACTCACACCTATCTTTATCAGTGTGCCTTGAAAGGATTTGGTTTGGGTTGTTACGAGTAGGGTGTTCATACACCCATTGAATATCCCACCAATAAAACCATTTAAAATGCCAAAAAGAGGCATGGAGTGGGTTATGATGAACCAAATAAACTCACCAAAACTTCTCATTTACCAATTATCAAAGAGCTAATTTATCTTTCTCCATCATCTCCTCCACCATCACCTAATAAATTAGAGGTATCTATACCTCCTAATTTTTTTCAATAAATGTCATCCATTTAGGCTCCCTCACCTATCACCTAGGTAAGGAAACAAGGTCCCTTCATCTCATTCATCCTAAAATGATTGATGAAGATTCTCTCACTATCAACACTATCTAATGTCAAGATGATGATGTTATTCTCACATACATGGGTGTAGATGATTCTCATATCCAATGATCACTCCCATGCAAAACATAGGCTATGTTAAATGAATCAACCATTGACATTAATTTTCCCTCTCACAATAACCCCTATATCCTTAAAATTGGCTAGTCTTTGGATTAATCTAAGCAAGGAAATTATGCCACATTTCTTAATGACCATAACAAATCCTTATCTTGGTCTTATAATGACATGCCTAGTATCGACCCCTCTATCATCACTCATAACATTATCACCAATTGAGATGCTAAACCTTTTAAGTAGAAATTTTTAAAAATACATCCTCATATTTCTCTCCTTGTCAAATAAAATCTCTAACACCTCCTTTTTGTTAACTTTATCCAACTCATATACTACCCACAATGGGTTTCCAATATTATTCCTATCACAAAAGTGATAGGGGGAATCCAAATCTGCACTGACTACCATGACCTAAACCACACTTATCCAAAAGATGACTTTCCTTTGCCAAGTCTTGACCAAATTGTTGATTTAATAGCCAACCATGAGATGCTATCACTTATGGATGTGTTCTTAGGTTATAATCAAATCTTAGTTACTCTTGAGGATCAACACAAGACAAATTTCATTACCCCATGGGAAATTTTTTGTTATCAGGTCATGCCCTTTAATCAGAAGAATGCTAGTGCCACCTACCTATGCACCATGAATTATATCTTCCATGATATCCTACACAAAATTATGGAAGACTACATAGATGACTTACTCAAAAAGTCTAAACTTCACCAAGATCACTTGATGATTCTCAAAATCATATTCACTCATAACCTCCAATATAACATTTGACTAAACCCAAAGAAATGCATCCTTGGTTTTCTTTTTGGTAAGCTCTTAGGCTTTATCATTTCTATCCATGGTATTGAAGTTGACCCTACTAATGTTTGATAAATACTAGAGATGCCTCCACCTACTAATATTAAACAACTATGTATCTTATAAGGTAAACTCTAGTCAATCCACTACTTCATCTCACAGTTTTTAGATCTTTGCCAACCCTTTCACTATCTCCTCAAAAAATATGTCTCCTTTAATTGAAATATAGATTACCAAGAAGCCTTTGATGTAATAAAATGGTATCTCTTTTCCCCACTAGTTCTTATTCCACCTAAGGAAAACTATCCTTTCTACCCTTACATCTCTATAATAAACCATTATCTCGGTGCTATGATAGCACATAAAGATGATCAACATCAAGAACAAGTGGTTTACTACATAATATGCACACTTATTGACTATGAAACTCGATATATCCGTATCAAAAATATTTGTCTCACATTGGTCTTTATAGCCTCCAAGCTCTGTCATTAACTCTTAAATCACAAAACCTACATTGTCACCCATACTGATCCCCTCAAATACATGCAAGCCATATCACAACCAATAATTAGCTTGGTGGTTCATGCTCCTTTCTAAATTTGACTTAGAATTTATTCAACAAAAGTTTATCAAGGGGTAAATGATTCCTGACCAGTTAGCTACCACCCCTTTACCTGATAACCAACCTTCAAACCTCAAATTCCTTGATGAATCCATCACAATGCTCTCCACTGATGACATCTCTTATCAAATGATGATGTTTTTTGATAGATCTAAATGTTAGCATGGTGGGGGTGTATGGGTCATCCTCATCCCTCTTGATGGTGAGCCTATTCCTTTGTCATTTAAACTAGATTTTGAATGTACTAACAATATGGTTAAATAAGAAGCTTCTATCTTAGGGATTTAAATGACTATTTTCTTGGGTGTCAAATTGATAACCATTTTTGATGACTCCAAACTAGTGGTTAATTAGGTTAATGGTTCCTACCTATGTAAAAACAAAATTCTAAAATGATATAAACATCATGTAGATACGCTATTGGAATCATTCAACTCCTACCTCTTGTAAACTATTCCTTGATCTACAAACAAGTTCATTGAAACAATGTCTTATCTTGATTCACACATACCCTCTTCATCCTCTTCCTCAAAAATCTATGTCATTGTACATCACTTAACATTACCATCCTATATATCAACTAACATCCTTTTTATCAGCAATGTAACACACAACCCACATGACTTATGGTACAAGCAACTCATATATTACCTCTCATTTTCTATTACCCCTTTTGATCTCTCCAATAATGGGAGACATGCCTTCATAAAACATGCCACTAATTACTCTATACTAGGGGGACTTCTCTATAAGTGAGGTTTTAATCGTCTCCTCCTTATGTGTCTCACTAGTACTGAGATCCCCTTCATCATTAAGGAATTCCATGATGGAATTTATGATGGACATTTCAATGGTAATGCAATCACCAAACATATCCTTTGACTCAAATATTCATCTAATATATCAACTCCTCTAGTTTTAAACTACCTCCATAATCTAGAACATCAACCTTGATTACTTCATTTCTTCCTTATAAATCTTGAACCATCCTCTCTTCCATCAATGGTGGTTACTCTTGTTGTTCTCCTTTTGGTTGAATTTATTCATCACAATCTATGTCTTCCTCATCACCACCTTGTATTTTCTACTAATTGGTGATAACCTCTATTAATTATTGAACATACCTCTATAGCTCTTGTATATTCTAGTTCATCTATACAACACCTTCTCATCCTCTTGTCATTCTCTACACCTCTAAGATTCAAACTTACTCTGATACTAGCTAATGAACCTAAAAACTATCAAGATAAATAATTACCAATAGGTCAATATTTTGAACAATAAATTTTATTGATTTATATTGAATTACTCTAAAAAACTTACAAACCCAAACTATTATTAAATAAGCCTTAACTCAAAAAATAGAGTTCACATGCAAAATTTATAAAAAAAAAATCTAAAAAAAATGTGTATTTTTAATAGCTACTATTTATAGTAATTTTTGAATGTAATCACATGTGACTCTAATTTTTTCTCTAAATATCATAAATTCTAAAATTATCCTAAATGTTTAAATTCCTTTTAATTTTTATATTTATGAGTATAAAAAAATCACTCATTAGTTTTAGTTTTGGTCTTACTTACTATTTAGGTCATTTTTTTTGTAAAAACTTAAAAATATCAATTATATTGTCAAAATTAAAATTAATTATTTGTAAAAAGATGCATTATCATTTGTATGTGACTTCCTAAGTAAAATTTTGAATGTTTCAATCTTGTGTGGGGGGACCATATTCCATTCATAATGACATGCATATAAGCTTTAGGACTTCATTAGCTGAGTAAACATCTTTTAATACTAAAGGATAGATGAAATAGAGGATGGATGTTTTAGATCCTCTCTTTAGTCACCAATGATGGGGCCTAGATTATTTTGTGATATATTTTGTGTGGTGTGTTTGTGCCAAATTGACTAATGCCAAGGACAGTTCTTCAGTGGCATTGCAAACTATCTATTCTATTTTTTTTGGGTGGAAAAAAACATCAATAGAGGTTACATAAGATGATAATGAGGATTTTTTCCTCATTATATTTCATTTTATAGTATCATGTCTATTTGTATTCCCCTTCTAGATTAGACAAAAAGAGAGTGTATATAATGGAATGTGGCAATAGTTGTATAAGATGGTAGATAAATATAAAAAAAAACTCTAATTATTATACTTATTTATAATTATTTTTTTCTAGTGAAACATCTATTCCATTCACATGGAATAAATGTGGGATGCATTCTTTGCATAGTAGTGGTTATGTGTAGCAATATCTAGACAACAAGGTTTAGACAATAGTATGTGGACCTAAAAGTATGCATTGGCATACGATTTTGTTTAGGCCAGTTAATGAATATGTATATTCTCCCCTTGTTCACATTAAGGGGTTTTAGAGTATGGGTTAATAATTCTAAAAATGGGGTGAATGTTAAGGTGTGTTTACATTATTAAGTTTTTAATAATGCAAATATTGTTATTTAAAACAATATTACGTTAATAGGAGTTTGTGTGGTATATTATTATTATGAATAATAACAATATTATAAGGGCAGTTTCATATAATTAGTTTGTTGTCTAATATAGGGTTTATAGGGATCTCAATATCCCCACATTTAGCACATCCACTTCCTATTTAAGTGAACTTTGTAATAACTTATATGATGACAAGAATGAAATTAGAGAGTGAAGAATATTATTGTGTGTTCAATTTATTTCTATGTTAAATTTTTTATATACATTCACTCCAATTTTTTCCAATATCACTAGCCTAAAAACTCACCTAAAAATTCATTAGATGGTGCATTCATCAGGTTACACACTTATGGGTTTACTAATCTTAGGATTGTGGTTTGATTATTTTAGTGTGTGTCATGTTAGACTAGTATTGTGTGTGATCTGATTCGGCATTTAAACTAATACTATATATGGATATATAGGCTTTGTACATCATCATATTTTATATACTTATTATCTTTTAAATTCTTGTTTTTCTTATACAACCTTATCTACTTCACCTATCATCATATCTTGTACATCCTTAATCTTGAACATATTATCATCCCATCTTAAACACACTCTAATTTAGTTTTTTCTTGACATACTCATATTTATTTATCACCCTATCTTGAAGATAATTATATTATCATCCCCATTTATTATTACCTTGTCTATATATATTACATCTTAGTTTTTGTTTCTTTTTTGTCCCACAAAACATCTAGTTGGATCTTTAGGTCATACACTTGTCCAAACCATAATTATTATACTCTAATTCATCATTACATAACCATCCTTATATACTTGTCACATTCTCAAATACAATCATATTTGATCCCTTCATCACCTAATCTTATATCCATCCCAGCTTGAGTAAATAATTATAAGTCTTGATTTATTCCTTTTTATCCATCCATATCATCCTATCACTCTATTTCACAATCATCTTTTCTATCACCCATAACTTGGTTAGATTTCATACTTGGTCAATACCCTAATAGAAACCTATCACTTTATCAGTTTCAATATATCATTCCAATAATCATCAATCTATCCATCTCTAATATATTCATCTTCCCTATTTATAACTATTACCCATATAATCAACATCTTGTTAGTTTGAATCTAGGCACTAGTTAAATCCCCATCCTTTTGATACCTTGAAACTAAGAATTATCAGTAGATCATTATCACCTATAATATTATTAGTTTTAAATTTAATCATAGTCTTATATCCATTTAGTCTATCTTGTCCTTACCATTACTGGTCATACTAGCTCAATCATTCAGACTTACTTTCTTCAAGGACCATATTTTTCCAACCCCTAATATACATTCACATCAACCCCCCTTTTATCATCTGAGTAAATTTAACCCATCATCTATTTATCATCTAACCCCATGGATTTTGACCCATTTTTTATAGAATAATGCCTATTTCCATCAAGGATGAGATCCTTTTATAGTCCATAGAAATAGGTTCTCACCTACCTTCAAAACTTGATCCCATCAAGCCTAAACTAATGTCACATGTCCTTAGCCATTAATAATTTCCATCTACACCTAGCCCACATGCTATCATACCATGGTTACCCCCATTGTCCACTCTTCATAACCATAGCAATAAGACCCCTCACTATACAAATGATGAGGTCACTTTATTTCACAAGTATATATTTTCCAGTAGGGATGAGTGACTTTCACAACAATTTGAGATGGGTTCCCACCTTCCCAATTATTTTTAACCCTTAAAACTAAGGTCACATAACAAAAAATTGCCTCATAAAACCTCATTCCCATCTAATTCTTATGAAAACCAACACCATCCCACATTCATTAGTATTAGTCCTAGTCATGACCTTTTTAGTCCAAAAATTACCTTGTTGAATAGCTATATTATTTCCAATAAGGAAAAAATCATCTTGTGATTCCTTGAGATGGGTGCCCAAATTCCCAATGAAATTGACCCCATTCATCTAACCTTACCTCTAGTTACAATCAAATCCTCTATCACAAATACCTCATCCTAATAGTAAAGGGAAGCCTAGCTTGTCAACCTTATCTAGTTCTCTTTCACCTCCTAAACAATATCACACACAACCTAGCCCTAAATCATGACATCACCATCACATTCTTCTAATCCTAAATCCAAAACTATAAATAAGAAGTATACCTCTCTCCCAATATCCACGAAAACCCTATTTCAGAAATTGAGGGCTATAGGTATGATTGTCTAATTAAAAGCAAGACATATAGATTTGTATAAATCTATGCATTGATGGTATTAAGAATAATAATTTTTTATATATAATAAAATCCCTAGGCATTCTATTAATATATTTCACCCTTTTAGAGATTATGACCAAAACTTAATTGATAATGATGTTATTGAAATGAAGGGTGAACCCAATTCATCTATGCCTATGAGTGTGCAAAAAGGAGTATGTGGAGAGGCAATTCTTAACCATTATCAACCATCTTCCTTCCTAAAAAAAGGTTATGACCCTAATCCTTATCATACCATAACCATCTTGGATCAAATAATCCTTATATCTTATTCACATCAGATCCCCCATCCTCACAAATCTATTAAGCCTAAAGAACCCATTCTTAAACCCAAAGTGTAAAAGTAAATTTCAAACAATAATATGGATACTACCAAAAAATCATTTATTGGTGACATCACCTCATTAAATCCCTAGCAGAGTCTACATCAAAGTGTTTAGGATCATATCCAATAACACCATATAAATAGGAATCCATGTCCAAATCATCATCCCTTACAAATAATAAAAGTCATGATGACATATATACCTTTGGGTAAATCTCTAATTAGAATGTCTACTAGTAAAAAGGCATGATTACTGATCCATCTCAGGATGATCAGATCATAACACAATTCTTGGATGTTTCATCAATCAAAGATGATCAAGAATGATATGACTTGACTTTAGATGTTAGTTCTACAAACATTTGTAGTGATCCTTTTGACATTCCTGAGGACACTTAATCTAATATTGATGATGGGTATCCTAGTATATTTTATGAGGACTATGATCCCCATCATACCTTTAACCCACCCCTTTCACCACACATCCTTAATAATCTAATTCCTATTAATAATCCCTTCATTCCACTCACTGAATGGGATAAATAGGAACATGCATCTCACATCTTTGGATTCTCCTCAACATGTAATATCATAAACCGAGTTAACAAGGATTCATGTCAATAATCAATTAATCAAGATAAATGATCAAGTTAGCTATGATCTAAAAAAATCAATCAAAGTCAAGAAGAGATTTATAATTGGCCAAGTCAAAAAATGTCATCCCCTAGTAGACATTCCTTGAGATTTTATGGGACCATAAAAGTCAAAATAATCATCATTTATCAAGTCAAAATTTAAATTCCTTTGGTGAAGCATAGTTATAGGTACCAGGGGAAGTCAAAATCAGATCCTATTATCATATCAAAATAATATCAAATTTCATGTGGATGATGTTTATAATATTTGGATAAAAAATCAAATAAGTTAGAAGGTCTTAGATCCTTTAAATTTATTTATAATATGATGCACATCAAAGATTCCCTTGTATCATAACCAATGGTGTATATATATATGTTGAACCTAATTTACACTCCTCCCTCTACCATAACCAATGGTGTATACATATGTTGAACCTAATTTACACTCCCCTTATGGTCAGATTAGCCATCATAACCATATCACTCATTCACATTTTATACCCCACCATCAAAATCAAGACATAATCTTATTCATATCATACCTCAAATCCCTAGGCAACATCATATCTCATAGGGGTTAAAAATACACCTATATGAGACATTCAAAGGATGTTAACTAGAGAATAGATGAAATACGCCAAAAAATTAGTGAATCTAACATTGATAATATGGTCCCAAAATCACACATCTATAATGTAGCTGTTGGCTAAAGATCACAAAATGTTTGCATCCTACATCCCACACCCAAATCCAAAAATATAGATGCAAAAAGTTAAAAAATAAAATAAAATCAAATAATGGTGAAAACTAGTCTTTTCACACCTTAGGTAAGTATTATGATGAAAAATAGCTTTTCACATCATGGTAAAATAATCTTTTATTTGCATTATAACTCAACATTTGGGGGGGAAATATAAACCTTATCGAACCCATATATTTCATGTCATTTTGTCCATTGTTTCTACCCATCATATACCATCAAATAGTGCATCCTATTATGTCCATAATTTCATCTATTCTTGGCCTTCATAAGGGAGTGAAATATGTATTGGGCATTGTTCTGAATCACCTTAGCATATCCTCCAATAGACACTCAGGCAACTAAATATTTGTTTTCTTCATGATGTGGTCATTTTTTTATCCTTGATCTATTCTTCCTTGGTCCTAATCACCTTTTCAATATTGACCTCATCCTTTTATCATCCCATCCATCATTCCATCCACCCCTATCATAGTTTTTAGGATTGATATTCTCTTTACTAGTAACCCCTTTATATAGTGTACCTATATATTCTTAAAAGACCTAAAAATTCAAATATTCTAAAAACCCTAAAATTTATAAAATACATGAAAATCTAAAATCCTCTAAGTTATCTTGTCTTGTGTCTTGAGTATCCCAGACATCTTATCATATGTCCTAAGTTGTCCATCTCATTGTCATCCTAACTTGTCTTATTTATTAATGATATTATCATTTTGTAATCTTGCCTTGTTTCAACATCCTAGTCATCTTGTCTTATTTCTAGTGCATCCTTATCATAATAAAACTCATTATTCTAATATAAAAGTATACGCCTAGCCATATCCATATCATAAATCCACATTGACATTATCATAACCAATGTAGTCCAAATTATCATGTAATAAATCATCTTGTTGACTCTCTTCAAGATAATTAAACAAGATAAAATGATATTGCATGAAGATACTTATGTGTGTTACTTGTGTGCTCTATCTTGTTTAATTTATTTGCATGTCTTTTATCATGTATATATTTTATTGTATTATGTTTTATTTTTTTGTCTATGTTTTTTTAAGTTTTTCATCATGCATATTTTTATCTATTAGGAAATGAATAAGGATGATATGATGACACAAACATTTACAATGATGCTTTTCATCTCCCTCAAAAATGTAGAGTTTCCTTTTTCCCCCTTCTATAATTTTGCATATTGGCACAAAGTCTTATTGGTCATACTTACATCGTAGGTAATACTACCTAGTACTATATGTACATCAAATTTCTCATACTATGATGGATTGATAATGGAATACACTCGTCATTTATCCTATAAATTATTACCTACCTAATCATCTAATCATCTTCATCCCATCATGAATTGATCATTCATTTAACCCAACCACATGTCTAATCATTTATCTTAGTCATCCATATTCATGTCTAACATCTGATTCATATCCTTTATATAAATACTAACATGTATAAAATTCATTATCATCCTCCTCTTCTAGTCTATATTGTGATTTATCATCTAGTCAAAACTACATTGGCCCAAGGTCTTTTAAAACTATGTATGCAACACATGGCCACTTTTTAGTGCCCAAGGGTAGTTCAGCCACTAACACAAATTCTAATCCATCATATTTGGTCACTCGATCATAAAATTTATCCTCTCTCATATGTATCATCATATCACTTGAATTCAACCTTGAGCTAAACTTATCATTAATCTTTTCAAATCAGTCTTATCTTGGTCCATAGCTTTCCCTGGCATGTGTCTTTCCCTAGGATATGTCCAAGTCTTACGGCCTTTTGTCAAAAAATCATTATGTTACAGTTGATTCACCCTTAGGATGTGTCTATAATCATGCCACATTACTTTCCACTCCCTATTCATATATCTTTTCTAGGGTCATCATCATTTTATAGATTACTTCTTAGGTCACATTCATTTTATTCATCATTTATCTCACATCTTACATCCCATCCCCTTATCTATCCATCACATCCCACCCTTCATTTCATATTTCAAGTGTCCATCTGTCTCATTATTCTCCAAATTTCTCCTTGAGGGGGAATCATCATGTCTACTAATGCCATTTACTACCCTTCATGCATAAGTTTCTTTCTTATTTGAAAAACCATTACTCCTTCCACTTCTTTGTCACTAGTAATTCCATTCCAAAGAGTGGTAACATGTATACATCTAAATTTGGTCACTTCATTTATCATCATTAATATTAGTATTAGTCAACACTAATTTCACCTATTTCATTTAATGTCATTTATCTATTCTAACTCCATCTTAATATCACAACTTCTAATCATTTTATTATTATCTCCCTTCTTCATTCTTCATCCACTAACCTTATTACTACCCCATAAATCAATTAATTCACCTAATTCTATATTATCCACTAACTAATCCCACTTATCCATTATATTGGAATCTAAAATTCTAATCCCACTTACCTTAACCTATTCTTAGGCTTTACTACATCCTTAGTCCTTAATCACCCATATATTCACCTCTCTAAACCCCTATTAACTCCTAATCAAATCTAGAATCCTCTAAAGTCTAGAGCCTTCTCTAACTTTCTAGAATCCTCTAAAACTAGAGGGTTATAATGAATTTAAAATTTATTTTAATCCTCCCCCATTACCCTATAAATAACAAAGTATGGTACTTGGTTAGACTAATTATCATACACATAAGCTCTGCTAACCATCATAATCCATAATATCCTTTCATCAAATAACCCATTAATCCATCCATGCTTACTTGAAATATTGAAGCCACCATTATCAAGAAAATAAATAAACAATCTAAAATTTTTTGAGAATTTATTATAATATCTTGGAGGGAAGATAAAAGGATCAAGGTGATGGTGAGAATCCATTTATAATTCTGATTGGTTCTACATTCTCTTCCTTTGATGACTTTGTATGTTTTGGGTTAAGTTTACAATTTCTAGTATAATAAATACATATATCAAATTTACAAGAATAAATTGGATACATTGGTGGGATCCATCCTTTTAACTAAACCTTATGTGTGTTAGATGTGTTAATCATCTTATAGGATTGGTTAAAATAATCTTGAATCTAAAATCTTGAAAATTTCACATTATATGTGAAGTGAGGTATTACACTATAAGTTATGGTTTTGACTAAGCAATTTTGTGGATCCTAGAGGTAATTTTGACTAACTACACAACCTGATCACTATCCATTAACCATTTTTGGTAGTTTTTGTGACCTCTATAAAATTGCCTCTTGATAGTGGTTGTTTTGAATTCCATCTATGATTTTTATTTTACAGTAAGTGGTTTTGATTTTGGCATAAGATCACTAATTAAAACCTTTAGTTTTGATCCCTAACAAATTTTTTACCTCTATTTAGATTTGATCTTATTACACAAAAGGGGAGATTTTATTCATACAAACGCAAATATCCTTAGAAACATCCTTTTGACTATATTATGAAATATCACCTATCCACAATAGTGAATTTGAATTCTAATCATAGTTTTGTAAGTTATGAAAAGGGTTTTGATAATAGTTAAATAATAATTGTTGTCATTATCTTTTTTTCATATTTAACCATAGATATTTAGATTTCTACATAGTTAGGATTTATTATCATAAATAATCTCAATATACCTTTTAAAAATCCTTTATATATTATAAATTTTTAGTCTATTCAAAACTAATTCTTGACATAAGTGACTTTGATTTCTATAAGCATTTTTTATTAGGCATAGGTGATTTTACATATAGCTAAAAAAAGTGTGGTTGTACATCTTTTATAATCTATCCTTTTTTATATTTTAGTGATCAATTTTTAATATAAATTTTCTATACATCATACATCTTAGGCATCTTTAGTAATTTGTATATCTATATTTTAATCTACCTAGTTTCAAAATTCTCTCTTGATGGAGGTCGTATTGATTTCCAGAAGCAGTTTTGATATCTAATAAGTGGTTATAAATCTAACAATTTTCATACTATTTTTTGTTAATAGAATCTAATAAAAACTTGATTTATACGAAATAATAATTATTATAGCATTATAAGCATATTAGTCTATAGCCTACTATAAAATTTATTATTTTTTCTATATATTTTAAAACCACCTATCGATAGAGGTGATATTGATTTCCAAAATTATTTTTGACTAACCACAAGTGGTTTTGCCTAACCACATGCTCATAGTCGACTATCTAGAAAACCACTAATCACTCAATCATAGTTTTGACTATTAGACATAGTGTTTCCTTTTTTGGGATTTATTTTGAATTTTTAACTATGTAAGTGTGGTTTTTTAGGTGTCAAAGGTAGTTTTGACTAGGTAAAAACTAATAATAGTTTTCCTTCAAGACACCTTAATGGGAGGCCCTAAATTATATTTCTAACATGTTTCTTTATAGGATCATGGCTTAGTATATAATTAAAATTTTGAATTTTTTTGTATATATCTCTTTGATTGTTTGTGTATTTATCTCACATAATTAAATAATCAATAAAATAAAATAAATGGTATAACCATGAGTACTTTTCAATTATACAAGACTAAGGTTATATAAAATTCATATTTATTTTTCTATAAATATTCAATATCTAAAAACTAATTTTCCCTTTTCATAATTACGCTCAATATGGATTTATTTGTAGGATAGTTTGGAATATAATCTGTAAATGTTTTTTGGTTTGATATTATGATTACTTAATCAAACTTTTAATTCACTGTAATAAAAAATTCATCAACATAATAAGATTTTTTAAAATTAAATCAAATTTTAATTTCTCTTTATAACTCTTTTTGTAATACAATAGATCTAATATATAGATTCCAACATTTATGATCTTAACTATTTATTGTGTATAACTCTTATTGGAGTAAAAACTACCATCCTGCACCCATTGCTTATATTGGATTATGTAGTCCATGTTGTCACTACACAAAAAGGTAAGGGTGTGTATCGTAATCTAATACCTATTATCCTACAACAAGTGATTCATAAACTTAAACTTGTGATCAAATATAATGGATAGGATATTATTTACCAATTGAGAAACATGTATTATAAGATATAAATCATTAAACTTCTATATAGATATACTATCTATAAGGATATCCTATATGAATCATTGCATGACACCTAATTTCTAAGTGATATTTAACCAAATTACTTTGCGTATATTATGAAAGATCTTGAAAATAATACAAAACTCATTGCCTTTGATCTAATAAATTTAACATTGAAGGATATTTTTGACCAATATTTACCTATGTTTATACAAGTGAATATGCATAATAAAAGAAATTAAAATGTGTTAAGATAAAATAAAACATAGATTTATCCCCAAATCACATATAAGAGAAAATATGAAATGATTCAATAAAACATATAGAAATTAATCCTAAACATGTAAAAAATAAGAGACACTAGATTTAATGTGGTTCACCCAAAATGGGCTACATTCACCAAACTTGTCTAGTATATTATTTCTAGAAATACAAGGGAGAAACTAATGTTACAACAAAACCTATTACACCTCTATATCTTCTCTGCCCCTCTCTCTATACCATATATTTTTATTTTCATCTCAACCATGTATCAATACACTTTAGGTAAAAAAACACCTAAACATAACCTCTACCATAAGATATAGAAACATTTAATCAATGACCCAGATTGACTAGGAAATTACAATTTTACAAGGCAATTTTAATAAAATTTTTGCTTCAAGGGCATTACCCATGGACCCTAAAAGAGGATCCCCCCCTTGAAACCACCCACACCATTATGGATACAAATAATGGGATCTAAAAACTTAGTTAAAATAACATCAAAATTTTAACCTTTGATCTTAGAAGACAATCATGCTCCACACCTAAAAAAGTGTGCTCATTGATAGTGTATCGGGCCTAAATATTTGTATAATATATTTTTAACAACCTTAGGCATTAATACTAATCTTATTCAAAAATAAAATATGTGTATAAAAGGATTTTATAGTTCATATAGTCCTCTAGTTGGAAAAATAACACTAGATGTGTCACTAGGGAAAAAATGACTCCCACTACATTCTAAGTCATGTCTCAATCACTGCACTCTAACTTTCTTTTAGTTAGACCATGGATACATAACATGTAATTTGTCCCATCTGCATTAAATTAATGTGTGTAATTTATACATGATGGGACCTTATTTATCATGATTATTGATGAAGAACCCTTCAAATTGTTAAAAATGATACATTTTTACACAAAGGGATACATAAGGTGGTACCACATAGACATTATATTCGACTTGAAAATATACAAACCTATGAAATAGGTGAGTCAAAAAAAATCAATCATTTACCTCCATATAAAAACAAGGAACTAACCACTAAGGTTCATATGGATACACATCAAGAGAAAGATAAATTATCAAAATAACCAATAATACCCAAACAAAAGTAAAATCAAACATTGGAGCTTTCTTTAGTGGTCAATACTGAGAAAAAAAATGGTCATGTTTCAAATTAGTATGATATTGATGATGTTATATCCCATGATATTGCAAATAAGGAATTGTAAAAACCAAAATTTGATCCACTTGAGCATATTTTACATAACATAATTACACCTATAGTTCCTTGTACATATAATATAAATATATCATTAAAGTACACAAAACCAAATCAAGATAAAGTAAAACAAAAAATAGAATATGAGCATGTAAATGCTTATTATTCCATATATCCATCTTGGATAAAAACATTGAGTCAAAGTTATAAGGTTCAAATAAAAATACATAATGTTAATAATGTGGAGGTATATTTTAAGACTCCAAAACATACATTATAGATCACAATAACCAAAAATACTCCAGATACAAAACTTCTTATGTTACTTGAACATAGGAGGATATATTTACCTCTTAATAGACATGGATGGGGTAGTATATTTCATTATAAAGAGTGATTATCATGTTGTAACTATCATAAAATCATTGACCATAATACAAATTTATGTGAGGCATTACAAAACCAAATTTATAAATATAAGAGTGGACACATACAAATTTTTCATGAGCAATGAAAAAGAAAAATTATTTCCAAAATTTGAAAAGAAAAGCATCTGATAAAGTGACCAAGGATTGAAGATATGACTATTAATATTAATATTTATGGTGTTTATTTTAAAAATCTCAATTTTGATATGAAAAATTTGGATATAATGTGTAGAACCACATTTCAACAATAGTTGGGACATAATACAAATGAATTAACATGATCTTTGTTGATGCTAAAATATCATGGGTACATCCAACTACCCATATCATGTGGACCATATGTGGTCCCCATGATCATATGTATATTAGATTAGGAGCACATTTGAAATTAAAATTTGGATAGCGCTAGTTATCTAATTGGAATGCAATGTTAAAAAATACAAATATGTGTATCAACTTTACTATTAGGGATATGGATATTTGAATTCAACATGATGGATATGGTCATCATTCCCTACCAATGAATTTTAGTAAATAATTTCATAGAAAAATTTAGGTAACATTGCATTGATATAAATAAAGGTTAAAAAAATGTCTCAAGTGATACTACACCTTTTTATGATGAGGACTTATTGGATTAGTCCTTCAAAAAAAATCAAATATTACTAAAATACCCAAAAATTAAAAATAAATCAAAAAATATTTAGAATCTACATGTGTATTATCTCCTTGGCATATTTTTTTTTGTTCCATGTTGGTATATTGCATACCAATTATTTTTATATACATACATATGTTTTCCACATATTTTGAGTGTGATATAGGCATACCCATGCACATGATATATGCACATATGGATGTTAGGCCTTAACTCTACTTATGTAATCAATATTCTG